>KK499768.1:2265070-2300807 GCA_000688715.1 Glossina pallidipes
ATATATATATATATATATATATATATATATATATATATATATATATACATATATACATACATATATATATATATATATATATATATATAGATTAAAAATTGAATTCATTGAATATGTTCTTGTCCTTGTTATATGATTATGAGATAAATACAAGAGAGAAGAATTATACGCATTTTAAATCTTTTAATACCTATCCCCACCTACGTACATACGTTTAACGTCAATTTGAATTGTTGATCCCCTTTGCTTTCCCAAACGTAATTTAATTAAGCGCAACGTGTGTTTCATTGTTTTTAGACGTTTCAAGCTAAGTCTGATGAAAGTAGAACCGGCCGAGACCGGTTCATATTTTGATCGCTTGATTTCTCATTACAGATGATTTCGATTTAAGTCATTTGCCACAGTTTACTTTACGAACGAGAGAGAACTCATACCATTTCTAAGATTTTGTATGAAATTCAAGTTAAAAAATATGCAAAAAACTCTCAAACTCCCCGAGAAGGAATTCATTCAATATTGAGTATTTCATCGATTTACAACATTTAGAAAACGTAGACACATTCATCGATTTACGTATTTGAGCAAAAATTACGCTTTAATTTGCCCTTTGAGCAGCTTTCTTTAAGTAAAGCCATGAAATAATATCTGTCACTTGATATCAATATAGAACGCTTTATACTCTATCAACCTGAGTCCAAAATTAACAGGCGCTGTTATCGATTTCCAGGCTTTTCCATGTTTGAAACTCAATTGAATTCGGCTGTTAATTTATTTTAGCTGAGTTTCATGGGTAAATAAATAAAAGATAACTAAAAAATGAATAGTTTTATGAACTCTGTCCGTCATACAATCGATCAATAAAATTAGAATACTCCTTGCATTGGATAGAAAATTGACAAGTAAGAAAGTCATATTCGGCGGTAGCCGAATCTCGCATCCCGACCACTATGCTTTTCGCATTCTAGTTTGCAAGTTCTTTTATTTGATACCCATATCGTTGGTATTAATCGCGGTGTCTATCATCTTCACTTTACAATTAACCCATTTTTAGGCAGGTAATAAATCTTCATTTAAAGAGTATACAAAATAGTTTTAAACATTCGGTCTGGTTTGCCTTATGCTAAATAAGCATCAAATTTGAAAGAAGTGAAAAAAAAACAAAATTTAATCACTCGTAACTTTGTGTGGGCATGGCTGATTGGATCCATTTTCGGACCTAAAGAGTAGAGTAAATGTGGAAAATTTCAGCCTGCTAACTTGAATAATTTCCGAGGAACGAGCAAAAATCCAAAAAAAAATTTTAAAACAAAGCGAAGTTCCGTTCAGTTTGCGCTCCACTGCGCGCTTCAACTCTGACCAATTTGGCCCATTTTCAATACCAACCTGCGTGCAGAAACTTCCAATGTTTCTATAAAATTTCGAGCCGATATCTTCATTCTTGCGACCAGGGGAGTGCCAACAACACACCACACAAACACATTGACGGACAGACATGGCTAAATCAACTCAGAATTTGACACTGATACTTTGCAGGGTCTGGGTGACTTCCTATTGGGTGTTACATGCATTGTCGAAAAAAAAGGCGTGTATGAGTGTCTTACAGTGGTGGGGTATACGGTGGGGAAAACGGTATCTACAAACATTAGAAACTTTCGAGAAGATGTTATAAAAGACCAAGCTTCATGTCAAGTTTCTTCACTAATAAATGGACAAAAGATAGCTACAATATTTTTGAGGGAAAGTGAGACAAATGAAACGACGATATCGTTATATTCGTCGTTATGAAGAGTTTGCTCGATTAATTAAATAAACTCTTATCACAATCAATTACTTCAAACATATTTTGTACAATGACAGAGAATTTTTCAATTAGATTCAAACATTAGTTTAAAAGGAGATATTGAGTGAGTAAAAGATATGAATTTACATTGAGTTTAACCCTTTAAAGGATTAATGCATTTTAGATCAGATCATGAGAAATTTTGTTTATCTTGGACGTGTGACACTTAGACGGATAAGGCCCCATTTTATTACGCCGACTGATTCAGAATCTGAATGAATCATCAATGCTTGTCTGTCTCTTGATCGCCGGTTGCGTGCTCATGTTCAAGCCAAAAGTTGCCATTTTTGAAATATTTTCTTACACTGATGTGTTTTGGCTCGAAGACGAATTATTTTGAAATTGGTTCGGATAGGACCACTGTTCAGCCCATTCCCCATATCTGCTTTATTTTGGAAAGTCGTTATATGTAAAAAAAAAAAAAAAACTTCAAGTTTAAAAAATTCCTCCACCGACGTCGCTAAGTAATACTATCTGGTTATGTTAAATTTTTGGGACAATTTTCGACTCCTACTCGGCTCCCACGGTATCTTCGTATGGTAAAAAGGTTTAATTTTCAAGATTTCTTGCTGAAACTTGGTTCATAATAACAATTTAACATACAAAGCAATCTTAAGAAATTTTGACTATCTAGGTCTATGTCTTGGACTTCAACCCTTCACACACAAAGATAAGGTTTCTTATGAAAAATAAGCCTTTACATGGCATAAAGATTTAATTTTTGCTATTCTATGGTAAAAATGAATTCGTAAAAATAATTTGATATAAACTTTAACTGTATCAAATTTGGATCAAGTCGATCTATTTTTGAACACCAATCTATACAGAAGTTTTCATGAAAATTAAGCCCTTTTATGGCGTCAAAATTTAACTGGCGGTGTTTTATGACGAAAATAACTGAAGAATACTAAAACCTTAAAGAAGCAAACTAAGTTTGTTGGGGTCCCGTCAGTGGATGCTTTCGGCAACCTTCGATATAAGGCTTTTTATAAAAATTATGCCTTTACATGGAAATAATGTATAATTTTCGATGTATTATCGCGAAAATTAATGAATAAGTGTTTTAGGCGAAATGGTCTAAGGTACTTAATGATCGGTCTTGTTCGACTGTGATGTTCTTATCTCTTTTCTTATGTGGAAGTATTACGGATTTGTTTTATTCGCTTCGAAAACTCATGTAACGGCAGAGAGACGATAAAGTTATCAAAAGTTAAGCCTTAATGTGTCTCGCGGCATTTTGTTTAGCATTTTGAGTGTGAAACTGCACATACGAGCCAAATCCAAATTTCTTCAAGAAGAGTGGCAATCCTTATAGTTGTTTTCATCTCTGTGCCTGTAAGCGCTACAAGTATTTGATTTGCTCCGATTGTAGTTTGGGAAATCAAAGAGGATCAAGAGGATCTTATGAGAAAGTGTTTTCGAAATCCTTATAGAGATACTGGATCTCATAGAATGGACCAATTTTAATTATAGTCTCTCTCTCTCTCTCCCTCTCTGTCTATCTATCTATCTATCTTTTTCTATTTTTCATTATATGCATGAAATCATTTTGCTTTTATTCGTTCAAATTCATTCGAATAAAAAAATAAGGTTTCAAATAAAGTGGTTTTACTGGAATTTACTAGAAAACTCAAAAAATCATTACTACAAGAAAGAAAAATATTTCAAATTTTCAATGCGTTAAGTATATTGAAAGTCTATTATTGGTGGTAGTATTAGTAATAGAAGTAGTACTTCTTGTTACTGTTAATTTATATCTTTTCTCCTTTCCGTTTTTTTTTCTTCTAAATATTTTTGTAATATAAACTAAATGAAGTTTCTTTGCCTATCTATTTACTTATGTTTTTGTTTTTTTTTCTTAAGTAGCTAATGATCTAAATTGAGTGTTGTTTACTAAGATTAAGTAGAAAGATCTCTAGTTTTAAAATTCAAGCGAAAGCATTTCATCACTTCTTCTTCACAAAAGCAAAACCACAATTGTGCACAAGAATTTATGAAAAATTAAAGTCAGCATAAAATAAATAGTAAACTCATGTATATATATAAATATACACACAAGTACAGGGATATAAGAAATCAAATCAAAATACATATTGAAAATAAAAAGAACATTCACACCTACTACTAATACAATGTAAAATGTTTATAAAATTAATTAAAAAATATATTTATACATATATATATATATATAAATATATATATATATATATATATATCAAGTAAGCAGAATAAACGAAATAAGATATAAGGTCATCGGGTGAACTCTGTCTGAATATCTAGCACTAAAAGTGAAATTATTTTTAAAACAAACTCAACTTATTTCTTATTTATCTATGAAGGTGAATGTACAATTCGTAAGAAGCGTAACAAATGTAAAATTTTGGGCTTTCATACTCTTCTTGGTCCTTTGTATTTACTTATTAACTTATACTAATTGATTGATTTAAGTTTTTTTTTTCAAACTCCGATATAAAATAACTTTTTTTTATTAGTATGAGTTATTGTAGAGGTTGCGTTCTGTTAATTAGTATGAAGATGTTTTACAAACAACAATATTTGAAAATATAATTAGGTAAAATTAAAATTAAACAAATTTTTTTGGCAAAACAAACTTTCATTTGAATTGAGCAGCATAACTAGCCGTGTAGGCAAGAGTCGCAACTAACAAATCAATTTTCTCCACTTAACATCTCAATGCGGCAATCGGTAAAAGTACAACACTTTACAGTTATATACACACCCACAAACCTACAACCCCTTCCCTCCATATCTCTTTCCCTTTCCTCACTTCCTTCTGAGCGCCATCTTATTGCACGTACAGTGGTTAGTCATATTAACACATTTGTGATCACCGACATGAATTTCACGTCATTTCGTGTTCCAGATTCGATTGCTGTTGTCCTACGGTATTTGTTTCTGCAGAATACAACGTGTAGTTGCGTAGGTATTATACCTAAGAATCGGATATTTCCACAGGATCTAAATGATCCTAGATTGAAAGTAAACGAATCCGATTTTCGGCACAACGACGCGAGATATTTGAATGGCATCTACCACACACAATGACGATTTACTAATTTTTGGCCGCGCTTTAACCATACAAGTTTGTGGCAACCAGACGACAGGACAGACGAACATGCTTCGGTGTGTTCCGAATTTGAAACCGACCAAGAATGCATATACTTTATGGGGCTTTTAAAGCTTGTTACGTTGTTGAAATTACGACACTATAAAATTAAGTAGGCGTGTCCGATTTTCTTCCATTTCTGTAGAGGTACTACAGCATCGCCCATAGAATATGCGGTCAAATTTTTGTAGATTTATCTGTCATAGTTTACGAGAAAAACGAAAAAAAATGTAATTTTGTATTCCCTTTAAAAAACAGAGGTTTTTCAGATTACGCGTTACTGTAAACGTGTTCTTCGACCGATTCGGCCCATTTTGAAGACAAAGTTAAGTGCAAAAACTTCCAATTAATTTAAAGTCGACAGCTTTATTTATTCGGCCAGAGGAATGTTCACAACAGACCTTATACAGACGGACAGACAGATATATGGACCTCGTAAAATCGCGAATGCGGCTATTAATTGTCGAAAAATCACACCGATTTCTCCAACGTCGGTAAACTGAGATGCACAGGACGTAAAATCAGCCCATCTAAACAATTCAAGTGAAAGCACGAAGGAAAACTTTTAGCAAAAATTTTCATAATTCGGAAACGTTCATTAGGTGTGTGTCGTGTTTCATGTTTAAGAAATGTCAATAGGAGCGAAAACAGGTGTCTAAGCTAAGCTTACATGTCGTCAGTTTATGTCCACCTTAATATTCATCATTACTTTCAAGAACTTTACAGTCACTTTTATAGCATTTAACACAATGGTCGTTTTACTCACATCTCGCCTGGTGTCTCTTAGTTCTGTTAACTAATTCTGCTATTGAGGAAATTCTTAATTTACGTATAAGTGCTTTTCATTTACCGGACACGAAATTACGGAATGAGTGCAACTTACAAAGTTATGACAGGCAGCAAGGAGAAACAATAATAAAGCAGAGCTTAATTTTTATACCCATCACCGAAGGATGAGGGGTATATTAATTTTGTCAAACCGCTTGCATCGTCTAAAAGGAAGCATCAGGGACCGCACAAAGTATTAATATCCTTCATCAGCCTCAAATTCTGAATCGAGTTAAGCATGTCCGTCTATCCGTCAGCTATCGACTTGAAATTTGGTATAAACCTTGGAAATTCTTCCGCAATGGTTGTTGTTGAAAATGAGCCAAACCGGTCGAAGGGCACGCTTACAGTACCCTGTAAATTGAGAACACCTCTGTTTTTTTTTTTAGCGAAAATGAAGATAGCGCCTACAAATTTGCAAACGAATTTCGAATTGACTTAAACTTTTCAAGGGACACGCCTACAATGCACACATGCCTCTAAAACGAAAGCTTTTACGAACTCCATATTATAGAGCATGAGAATTTTGTTCTTTTACTTCTTTTGTCTTTTTTTGGGGGTAAACGGTGATGGGTATAATAGATTCGGTCCCCACCGAATTTAATTTGCTTACTTGTTACTATTGGATTAGCTCTCTGACGGATTAATATTGTTTAGATATTTCTTCTTATTCGTCTCTTTAGTTTTTCCTTCTTTCTTGTGTTTTGTGATGAGAAAAAAATTGACAAAAAGTTACGCTTCCGTGATGATTATAAAATTATAAGTTAAATTTAATATAAAAACATCAAACTGCTATCCTGTCAATTTCTAAGGCTGTCTTTTTTAAAAATACACTAAAAACAATTATGAAAATCGCTCTTTAAGAAACTTTAGTCAATGAAAACGAAAAACAAAAAAAAAAAAAAAAAAAAAAAAAAAAAAAAAAAAAAAAAAAAACTAAAAACGAAAAGGAAAAGGAAAAGAAAAAAAGCACTATTTGCATTGGTAATAATATTATAATACAATGTTACACACATGTCACAGCAATTGATGGTTAAATAATTACAAAAATTTATGAATGTTAGTAAATTATTATTATAATAATTAAAATGAGTACAATATTTTTAAGATAACGAATAATGTTGAAGTAAAAAAGAAAATGTTTGCTTTTTAAAATATGAAATATTAAAATTATATATATTTATTTATTATGAAATTATATAAGTAATTATGTATGTCTATCTGTCCCCGTTATATTATGCATGGGGTGATACATATATATATATATATATATATACGTGGTGTCTCTTTTATAAGTCATCGATATATTAAGCTTTAATAGTTACAGCAAACCTGTCTATGATTATCGTATCATAATTTGTTAAATTATATCTCTGTTGATTGCTTTAGAACATTTTAATTATAAAAGATAAATATGTATGCCTGGTGCGTAGTGGTTATTGGTTATGTGTTTGGATTAACGTATATATCTATTTATAGATGTGTATTTGAAACAGGTGCATAAAAAATCCGTTGAATTTTAAATTAATTGACGATATAATAATAAAAAAAAAAAAAAATGTATATGTATGTATATATAAATTTATATGTATATATATACATTTACTAATATAAAGAAATTTTTAACTCGTTTCATTAAAATAAAGGAAATTTAAGCTCGCCCTCATGTAGAATCCCTGAGAGAGAGAGAGAGAGAGAGTGAGAGAGAGAGAGAGAGGGAAAAATCAATCACATGCTAATGTAGCAGTAACACCGGTGACGCAAAATATTATGATGTACAGCGGACTTTTTGCTTTTATTTGACGGTCATATCACTGAGTTGTTATGTCTAGGATAACGCAAAATTAGGCGGTCTATTTACAAATTATTTACACGAACTTGTATTTGCAATGCCTTAATTCTCGTTCTGATCTTATCCGTTCGTATATTGCAATTCAACTCTCTTGACTCACTTTCAACTTTCTCTCGCGCCTAACTGTGCCTTACGCAAATGTGCTGCTTCTATACCCTTTTACAAGCAAGTTATCATTACCTACACAACTACCTACGCGACATTTTTTTAATCCGTTAATCCATTCGCTTTCCAGTAAAATTTCTGCCAATTGTTGTTAATCTGTTGCACGACGCAGTTTATTCAAATTATCAACTAACAATATGTTAAATCAATATCTAAACTTTATTTCGATATGCGAATGTTTGATACCCTCACCAATAGAGCGCAATTCTTAACAGATTCCTCCTCCCTCGTGCAATTCTCGTTACCTAAACACGCAGGCTTTGAAAATATCTTTTAGTTTTTTAAAATTAATTGAAATTTTAAATTAAAAAAAATGTCCTTTTTTTCCAAATCGAAAGGATACATGATACGAAAAATTTACTGACAATAAATCTTTCGATGAGCTACTTGCACTTAAAACAACTGGAAACACTATAGTCGGATCCGATAAACCATTAAATACCCTAATGCACTTCACTTCATATTGTTATTCATATAACGACTTTGGTATGTGGTCCAAACGGTTTTCAATAGCGTTCGTCCTCGAGCAAAAAAAAAGACATGTCGTCAAAACATCTCCAAAAAGTATGGCTTGTAAATTGAGTAGAAGAAAGAAAGACAGACAAATGGACAGACAAGCGAATCGATCGACGTAATAAAAAGTGAGTCTATCTCAAGTCGTTCTAGGTGTTGCATGCATCCGCACCAACTTAACATAATCTTGTACAATAAGTGGTGCAGGGTATAAGGAATGCTTGCAAAAATATTCTCCACCGCTATTATCCTTCAATGCCCTTTAGGAAGGGTACTACTTACAGCATGTATTTACGCCTAATCGTTGCTATGTAAAATAATAAAAGATTTTATGAAAACATTCTCTGAAAGGATGTGAAATTTAAGAACAAAAATTGAATTTCACTTATTAAGGAAAAAGGTCCTTTTTTTATATGTGTACTTAACGTAAAGCGCGCAATCTAATTTCCTCTTCTTCTTTTTCTTTTCATTGATAATAGTAATTTTTTTTTTGGGACTAACTAAATCGCTTGTTGTTCGTATAATGATTTGCAGGTATAAACACTAAAGCAACTTCTCTTCTTCTTTTTTAAACAATCATTATCGTCTGGGATGATATTCTATTATATAAGCATTCAAGATGACTTTATTCAAATTGGATAGCACTACATCTTCCTTTCGGATTCGACTTTCTAAGGATCATAGTGCATTTCCGTACTGATTCGCTTTATTTTAATGCAAATATCGTAAGATTGTCTGGTCGAGTATTGACAACGATACGATTTCGTAAGCGAAGTAAGGTTAGAAAGATTTGGTTTATCTTCACAAATTTATAACCGACGACTTACATCACGATTGCGTCTGTTCTGGAAAAGCTGAAATATTATGTTGGTAAGTACTTCATCATAGACATACAGTAATTTTAACAAATATATCGTCGACGAGCAATCGTTGTATTGAAAAATCGTTTTATAATGTGTTTCCGCATATTGCAGCGGTTTAGTTTATTTATTTATTTTTTTATTATTATTTAAAATACTGTCAACATTAAATGAATAATTAATGAGTGTTGTAGAAGTCCATGATAGGCTGCACTCAGATGATCCGCAAACCAATATTTACTTTTACCGTCGTTGTTAATGATTCTTGTCTTGGGCTGCACAACAGTTTCTGGCACTTTGGAGATTGTGCAGTGTCAGGTTCCTCATCGTCCATCACGATTCAACAATACTTTACTGGAAAAAAGGAAAAGCAAAGCTACCCGCAAATGTTTTTTTTTTTTTGCCCATAACTTGATCCCGAAAATTAGATCCTTCGCACTTCAGTGCCATAGCTATTCGCATAAAGCCTAAAAGCAATAGTTTCGAGAAGTCGCGAAATACTGTTTACGCGTTACGATTTGAAAATAACGTACAGAACGAACTGCGTAACAATTTCTACCACTTGGATATATTTTATTTTATCCAACGGTTCAGAATCATTTTTCAAATCGTTTTGAACCTGTCTGTCTATGTAAACTTGTGTTGAGCTTACTTAGGGGGCAATTTTTTGAGATATTCTGATGGCAATTGGTACACTGACGTGTTTTGGCCCAGGGACGAATGCTATTGAAAATGGTTCGGATCGGTCGACTTTTTCGACTGCTTCCTATATAACGCTTTATTCTGAAATCATCGCGAAACATCGTTATATGGAAAAAAAGTTGCAAATTTTTAAAATTTTTTGACTAAAGTTGCTGTGTAATAGTATTTCGACATCCTAAACTGGTATGAAAACTTTCGGCTAAGACAATTTTTTGGAACTCTCCCTTACATAATCCTTTCTACGAAAACTGAATCTTTATAAGGTAGAAAGGTATAATTTTCAATATTTCATCATGAAAATTGATTGGTGATAGTAAACTGAAAAAGAAATCCACCTAACCACGAATTTAGACCACGTAGGTACCATCGCATACAAGAGTTCTCAGAAAATGCATACCCTTTTATACCAAGAAGGACTAATTGTTAATGTTTTATGATGAAAATTTGTTCATGATAGTAATTTGACATAAACATTAAGTGAACTAAATTTGAATCACCTAAATCTATCTATAAATTATCTTGGACCCCAATTCATATCATATGTCTGATGAATCCCTCATAAGCCCTTCAGAAAAAGTTTTAATTTTTAATATTTTGTGATGAAAATTGGTCCACAATAGCAATTTAGTAAAAAAATTAGCAGCAAGGAATTGGGATCACATATGCCCATTTTTTACGCCTTAACCCATATGGGGGTTATTATGAAAGCAAGCTCTTATATGGAGAGCAAGTCAAATTTCTAGTTTTTTATGACGGAAACTGAAAAGTAAGAAAATTTTTGGAAAATAAAGTAAATTTAGTAATTTTGGATTACGTCATATGATGTTTAGGGTATTCTCCAATAAGCGAACTTTCATGAAAAGTACGCCTTTGCATGAGAATAATGCGTCACTTTTGATGTAGACGAATTGGTGTAGGGTATTTCATAGTCGGCCTTGTCCGACTAGTAAGGTTTGCTTATTGCCGAACACATTCGGGCAATTAAAGAAGCAAACACTATTGACGGGAACAGCCAAGCAGTTTTGGAATTCTACTAAATGATAGTGGATTCATACCGAATCGTCTATCTTGACTTATCGGGTCAACAAGGGTCCTCGTATGATTGTGTGTATGACACATTATTTCTCGTATTCTCAGTGGCAATACAGAATTTACTGGCTCTTAATATCCAAGATTGTTTAAGAAGTTAAGAAGGGTTTACCAAATATTTATTTAACATAAGAATAATAGAAAAACTTACATTTTTAATTATATTTTTACCTAAATATTAAAGTTAATATTAAGTAGTTGATAAACGAAAAAAGAAGAACAGATGATGGCAGTGTTGTAAGCAATTATTACAAGAAGAAATTATTCCATTCGTACATTGATATAACTAACGTTAGCAATTTGCATCAATGTTGCTAGGTTTCGTTGTAAATGATTTAAACTTTACGCGTGCGACGCCATAAAAAATAATAGCCAAGAAGATGAAAAGCCATATAAATACCAAACATAGCCAATAAATTGCGATAAAGATGCGACTCATTAAAACTGTATTTATCAAGTACATCTTGACCGGTATGAAAACATGGCAAATCTTCACTCTCTTGAAAACAAGCTGAAATATAATTATTAATGATATCCTTAGAGCAATAATTGCGCAGTTAATTGAACGATTAATTTGATAAAAAAATGCATGCATTCATTCCCGATAGGACGCAGGAAAAATTTCATACTCACTGATATTCTCCACACCAGACCATTGCGCTATCGTCATAGCTTCATTCGCATATAACATCCAGGATAAATATTGCGTCCAATAGAAAGCGACAGGCAGAGTACTAAGAAATTCAATTAAATGAAATAAATATATGAGAAGCGTTTTTATTATCGAAAACTCGCAGCTGGGTCCTCACTACATTCAGATTTAAGGAATGTTTCAATGAATTATTTATCCCTCATATCTATTTATACACATAATCCTAGGGATAGAAGAACACTTTTTCTCGTTCATTATATTTTGATGGGCAGACTTGAAAAAGTGCAATGACAATTAGGTAGGAAGAAGTGGAAAAAGAGAGATAGGCTGTGCATTACACTCTGGTGAGTGGTGTATGCTGACCATGCCTTCACTGATCGGACGTTCACTTTACCTGCGCCCACACGTTATTCTAGCGAGTCGATCTACAGTACTAGAATTTCATTCCCGATATGCCGACTTGATAGTCACACTTCTTACATACGTTGCCTTATGCTGTGCCGTAGTTTTATATTGAATTCAAATTTAAAATTTTTATATCCAAAAGTTAATGAAGGCTGTATAAAAGCTTTTCTTTGTATCTACCTCATCATACGTTGAATATATGCTAATCACTTATTCGCTCTCTAAGAATTATATTGAAGACATATATCAGGGATTTTGTAGAAAATTTGAATTTACTCTTGACCATGACAGTTTTATCTATTATCGTTCGCAGAATGATCTGTCCGGCTATGTGCGTAGCTGCATTATGAATTTTTAAAAACGCCTCACACATATATTCTCGGGGTTTTGCTCAGCTCATAACCTAGGTTAAGCTTTGGTTATCGAAGATTCATTCCAATAGTCAATATATCTTGCCTCTCACTCTCTCACTTTTACTTAATTGATTGCCACTTACCTAATTTTGATGAATATGCCTGACGTTATCATGAATATGTAGTCCAAAGGTACTAGATATGCCATTGCCAAGGGCACGGAATTAAATGCGGTCGAAAAGAAACAGCCACAAGCTGTTGCCACATTCATAACTAGTACCACAGCCATGGCCGTTATGGTGAATGCTTTAAAAGTTGACCGCAGACCGGTTATCCAATAGCAGAGAATAACAAATAGAAACGGTTCAATTATCATGCCGGGCAACTGTAAAGAACATATGATTCATTCTTTTCTGTTGTCTTTCCCAATTTGGAATTATAACCCGTTGTGAATTTTCTCACCATTGCCAGTATATTTGCTGCATAGTATTGGGCTGTCGTGTACATTCCCGAGCGAGTTTCGCGTATAAATAACGGAAAACCCTGGGGGAATACGTTTAACACCGAATACATGGGATGATAAGTATTCTCCGATATCATAACAAATACAGCACCCTGAACTGCCTGCACACCCATTTGCGTCAATTCGGTAGTGCCGGCAAAGCAAGCTCCGATTACTAGAGCCATTGCCATTTTTTGCAAAAATCTCAACCACTGCACGGTAGGGTCACGTAATAACGTTAACGTTGTACGGTACCAAATGACATGAAATTTCTTATACCAAGCGGCGGCCTTAAAAATATCCACTTCAGTATCATAGGGAAAATCCCCGGACTGAGCCATATGTATTTCCAAATTGACGAGCATATCTCTTTGCTTGGCGGCTGAGCTAACAGCGAATAGATCACATAAATATTGAGCTGAACGTTGTGAGGCTTGCTCATAGCCCGGATCTGTGGCCAAAACACCGATTAGATAATCGGCTGGATTGTAGGCATCTGGGCAACGATAGCCGTTGGCGGCGAAAAACTCTAAAGCGTTTTGCGGTGACCCCGTGAATGCGACTCGACCATCGGCTAATAGTAACACATTGTTAAACATATCAAACAATTGACTCGAAGGTTGATGTATAGTGCACAATATAGTGGTACCCTTTTGGGCCAAATCGTATAATATTTGCACCAATTGTTGAGCACTATACGAATCCAAACCAGTCGTGGGTTCATCGCAAAATAGTATCACCGGATTATTTAATAATTCTACGGCGAAAGCTAAGCGTTTACGCTCACCACCCGATAACACTTTCTTATCATCACCCGAACCAATACGAGTATTAGCTGAGCCTATTAAACCGGTACGTTCAAGCAAATCGTGTATAATGAATTTACGCTCTTGTCGATCAACCCGACGATCCAAACGTAGAAGAGCCTAATACGTTATTAATTAAAAATTTCAGTTTTGGAAATTAAAATTATCTAACTTCACGCATACCATGAAATTCATGTGCTCCGCCACGGTAAGAGCGCCATTAAATAGATCATCTTGATAAACGAAACCGCTAATGCGATGCATAAATGGCCCAATATGACGGCCATTTATCAATATATCCCCATGAACTACAGTGCCGGCTATAAATGGAAATGAATGTCAAGTATTATCTTATCATCATCACCAACAACAACAACAACAGCAACAACTACATCGTAACACAAGCTAAGGCAGAGGAAGTTTAAATAATTATTAATACGCAACACTTACCCGGTTGACGATAAGCCAAAACTGACATCAATGTCGTTTTACCCGAACCGCTGTAAAGATAAACGAGGCAGATGTATATAAATGCTGATGTATCTGCGTGTGGTTGCGGGCGTGTAAGGGCATGTGTGTGTACGTAAAATTATGATAAACATAATATTTTCAACTAATGCTTCATGTCAAACTAAATAGAGAAACGTGATTACCGCTTAGACTAAGTAAACAAAAAGAATTTCAAATTTCAATTTCAGCGTTTGGCGGAAAAACATAACAAGCACAACTCCGATGCACTTCTAACTCACACATTTCGTACGATAAGTAGATTTGTGAATAAAAAAGAAAAAAAAAACAAACAAAAAAACGTAATCCTCTATGACAAGTGCACAACGTTAGCAACACTAGAGAAGTGATTACATCTTCACATACACATAGCCATGGTATTCTTAAACAAATGATAAATTATTCCGTTTTGACTCTTTGTCAAGGCAATGATAGCAAAGAAGTCTTTTATTTCAGACAAACACGAGTGTATTTTAAAATATTTAGTAAAATTATGTTCATTTCATGCAACCTATGTAATCTCTCTTGGCTTCTCATCATCTTCAACTGGTTTGAAATGAAACCTTATTTTACGGCAGCACTTAGGGAAAACAATTAAGAACATTACAGTCGGGCAAGATTGACGATTAAATACTCTACACCACATTCTTATTTTCATTATAGAACGCAAAAATTATATCTTGTTTCATGGGCGTGTTTATGGGGAAGCGGGCCCAAAACGCAATCTAATTTAGCACAAGTTTAATCCTTACATTGAGTAGGATCCAGAAGTAGGCGTAGATGGTCGAAATTTTGTAGAGTTCATTGTCGTACGAAATTACTATTATGGGTCAATTTCCACCACCACATATTAAGACTTAGACATGCCTGTTCTACAAACGATCAATTTTTGTGAAAGTCCTTACTAAGTCAGGATACCAAAAATAGGCCGGGATGGTTCAAATTCGGTACAATTTTTATGTTAAATTACTATTATGATACAATTTTCATCAGGAAGCATTATTGAAAATTATACCTCTTTGTTGTATATGAGAAGGCGTTCAAAAATTGCCACATCCGGTCCAAACCAATTTAGAATGACGAAATACTACTACTTAGCCACTTTTGCTGAGAAATTTGGAAAATTATAAGTTTTTTCCATAGAACGACTTTTGAGAGTGATCGAAAAAGTGGACTGATCCTAACCATTTTGAATAGCGTTCGTCTTTGGGCCAAAACACGTCACTCTATCAAATTTCATCAAAATATCTCAAAAATTGCGACCTATAGCCTGAATACAAATTGACATGGACAGACATCAGACGGACGGACAGACAGGCTTAGATCAATTCAGATAATGATGAATCGATCGGTATAATAAAGGGTGGGTTTATTTTAAGCCATTCTGCTTGTTACACACATCCGCACTAACTTAACTACCACAACTGGTGTAGGGTATAAATATATTGAAACGTTGAGAATACTTGCGCTCGCGAAAGTATATCTTTTAAATATGTTTGAATGGGAGTTTCAGCACTTTGTCCAAAATACGAGCACGAATACGAGATCAACGTAGTTCTTCCAAACAAAATACCTTATATTACTATATATTATATATAATTTATGTGTGTAATAGATCAGGGAAAAACTTCGTGTTTTGTTGTCTTATCTCAAGCGAACTGTATTAAATTAAATATGTGCCATTTTGCTCGATTAGCTTTGGAATTTTTTCTAGTAAAACTATTAAGACAGTGTGCCATAGAAATTTCGGAACTTCTGGACAAAAAACTGAACAAAGCATCTTTTTAAATGTCAAATTTCGGACGCGCAGTAGGATAACTTGATAGGATTAGTTTTACTAAACTTAGCTGGCTCTCTCCGGGAACACAGCAGCGAGCTTTTCTCGATCCCAATGCTATGAGAATTTCAAAGGGAATTTCTGTGTTTCTACATAAAAACTTATGACAAGCGAAGTTCAATGAAGAGCGTCTGGAAAATTGAAAAACTTACTAACTTTATAATCGACATTCTCCATATATATATAGATAGATATATAAGATATAAACATCTATGATGTAAGTATATGCGTGTATGGAATTTGTGGTGAGAAGACAGCTCTTTTATAACAGACGGAAAGTTTGGTTTTCAAAAGGGAAAGATGATGAAAGAAAGTTAAAGATAAACGTATATTGAAACGAAAAAATATATCCGCATGTATGTATGTATGTAGGAATATTGTTTTTTATAATTTTTGTAAAACATGTTATTTAGAAAATCCATTGATTTGTTTTATTTATTTATATATATATATGAATATATATATATTTATATATATGAATATATATATATTTATATATATGTATATATATATATTTATATACATGTATATATATAGATTGTTTTTTTATCGCCATCACATGTACTTATAGACGATTCTCTTACTTGGAGGAATGTGCATAAATACATAGAAGAAGAGGTAAGTAATTGAATCTCTTCATTGATTGAGTTACGCTTCATTGGTTCTATTGTAAACATTTCTCACTTCACTGAAAGCCCTCTAAAGACTATACGTCTGGTTGAATAAGTGTTTTTGCTTTTTCTTCATGTTTTACATGTTTTTCAAGAAAAATTTTTCACTTTTTTCTTTGTTTTTTTTTTTTTTTCTCGTAATGTACTAAGGAAGCAGTGCTTAGTTTTATCTATTTGAACATAACTGCCTTAACTGTCTCTCAAATTTCGGTAGAAATTTGCAACAACAAAAAAAATTGAATAATTTTGAAAGCACACCTTGAACCCATCAAAGCCATAAGATTTCCTGGCTGTACAGCACCGGTTGAATTGTTTATAATTCTTTTCATATTGTATAGCGTAGGCGTGGAGCCTCGCTCGCCAGATGTATAAACGCACAAGTCACGCCATACCAAAGTGGCTCCTTGCTCCGTGGGACACCATTTGTTGTAGCTGCGCAGAGGTAAGCTACGTTCAGAACTGCTGCGTTTTGAAGCCATACTTGAGGGACCGTCCTCGTGCTGGCTCATACCACCGTTACCGTCACCGCCACCGCCACCGCCACCGCCACCATTGCTATTTGCATTACCATTATGTGTACCCAAGGAAGACATTTCATATTCTTCCCCGGTCTGTGGATAGCGGGGATCTTCCATGGTTATTAAGCTGTCGTCTTTAGATAATGTTCTATCATCCGCCATATTGTTCTCCCTTTAAATCCGTTTAAATGACTTTTTTCTTCTTCCTTTTTTTTTTGCTTTTTTGTTTTCTTTTTATAATTTCTTCTTTAATAGAAAGACTTTTGCAACAACTTTTCTAATCGTATTACACGGGTGTAAATATATTTCAATTTTCGCTAAGCGCGCGTATTGTTAACCGTCTCAGTGTAAAAGAGAAACTATTTTCTTATTTATTAGAAGAGGCTTAGTTGTCACCAACTGGCAACTTAGTAGCAAAACTTTGTTTGTAATTGTAATAAAGACTTGTTATTAGTGTAGCACTCATACTTAAGTATAACAGTTGTTGCGCTTTGGTATTTAACTCTGTTACGTTATTCACTTGGCTTTATTTTCTGACAATTTTTATTTACTTTGTTATAAAATCTGTTGGCATATGCCAGGCATTGACGTTAGCTAAAAATAGGGCGTGACTAAAGAAAAGGAAAAACCTTTTAAAAATAAATGCAGTTAAGTGCGAGGAAAAGAAAAGCAAATCCGATCTTAAGTTCCTGCAAGAAATCTCCCACTCAGAAGTATCGCAATCGATATCCGAACAGGTATTAAACTTGAGCAACTCCCCTGTGACACGTCTTAAGCTCAAATATAATACATTAAATGTGCGAAAATATTTACGGGGAAGCGGGGATGTCTGATTTTCGGTTTCGATTTTTGCGATCAACAAAAGCGATTAAATTAACTGAGAACCTAAAGCTAACGAAGCATAGGTTTTCTTTTCTGGATATTAAGAATGGGAGGACATAGCCATCAAGAGTGGTAAGCGGGTAATATTTCGAAACGTTTTTAAACTGATAAAGAGATCGTCTATGCTCGACGAGGCAAGCAAATGAAAGAATGAAAAAACAAAAGCTTAATCCAAAGGAAACATACGCGAAGAGCACCAAGTGCTCCCATTACAAGCAAGCGTGATTGTTTAACGTACTTGAAACCAAAGTGAAAAGAAGTCAGAAATAACTTCCGGCACATTCCAACGAATCTTGAATACCCTATCTTTGAATATCATATTTAGTTTTATTATCAAAATGTCAAAATATTCTTAAGAGAATTCTTAAGAGAATTCGACAGTACATAAAAAGGTATCGAAGGCCTTCAATCTTAACGACCATGAAACTTTTAATGAGAGGACAAAAGAACAAGTAAACACGGCCGTAGCAGTTCAGTATCTAACAAGGACCAAATTGCCTGATTTTGTTAGTGCTACAGTAGGAATGACGGACAAATCTGTTCATACTTCGGTGGCAAGTGTATCAGATAGGGGGAATAGGTTTTGATGGGCTCTTGAATACTGGAATACTTAAAATTAATCGGCCATTCATTTGTCGGATATCAGATTGATCTCTTCTAGAATATCATGAAATGTTTGCATATGGGAAAGAAGACACTCACACATATACAATTAATTTAATTTCGCTATATTATTTTCTGCGTTTGCTTGTGGTTTTTTTTCTTTTTTTTTTGTTTGAGAATCCTATGAAAGAAAAAGTCCATAGATATAAAACCAGTCAAAGCCTTGTATGGACCAATGAGGTAAAATGACAACATAAAGGCCAATAATGGATATTAAACAAAAAAAAAAAAACTGGTTGGTTCTTAACATTTTTACGAGGACAGCGTCTTTAGAAAAGAAATTCTAAAATTTAAATGATTCATGATATATAAATCGGATGAAGATCGGTCGAATATTGCGGAAACTATTACAAATATTGCTATAATTCGACGCAGATAAAGCTTGGAAACATTTTATGGTTTTCAGTGCAAACGCTACGAGCACGCTAATGCAATCCAAGTTAATTTCTATAAAGACCTGCTCAGGCGGGGAGCAGTCCCTCCACTGCCAGCATGTATAATATGTTCACTTTCAGAATCATCTTTCTTTCTAATCTTGTTTAGTTAATGCCATGGAATTGAATTATTACATATATGCACATAAGCACAAGCATAAACATACACATACGCGTAAACTTATATATATATATATATATATATGTATAGGTATGCATATGCGGGCAAACGCATTCAATCAGTCAGTTTCGTAAAACTTTGTGCTTAGTTAAAATGAAGAGAATAGAAAATAAAAAAAAAAAAAAACTAAAATAAAAACCACATAGCAAAGCAAAATGCTTTTAAGGGCGTGAGAAGGCAGAAGCAGAAAAAAAAAAAAGAATAAATAAATAAAAACCCACTGCAACTAACTTACACACCAGCACATTCAGCAATGCACATGCAAGCATACTCAAAGGGGACAACTCTATATATAGGCAACGAACTTTACAGATCAAATTACCGCCAATGGGAATGTGGTGGCATGGGTTAAATGATGATTGCTGAGGTTGAGGTTAACAAAACTTTCCTAGGCTAAGCTACAAAGTATATATGTATATGTATATGTATATGTATATGTATACTGTTAATGTCTTAACGTTTCACATACAGACAGAATAGAAGAAACCTTTGGTGCAGGTCGCTCTACTTACAATAATATACGTAACCAACTAAGATGTAATTAAATGCAATTCGGTTTTGTTTTTATTAATAGCAATGGTTTTCCAAAAGACTTTGATGTGTTCCTCTAAATGGTTTACCAATGGATAGTTTAAGGTCCTCCTCAAATGAGATGGCAAACGTTTAACGTTAACTGCTCTCTACTAGATGGTAACGTTTTTAAAATACCCTGGAAAAAGGGGAAAATATAGTTTAACATTTATAATAAACAATCAATTAACAACAAACAATTTGAGGGACAATTTGAGACAATTGTGTTCGACTTTACTCTTCGTTGTGAGAGTAACTTTGTTCATAGGTAACCACAAATCAAAAAGTATGAAATTATATGATAATTTACCCTTTGGCTTTACTTCACAATCGGAGAACTGTACGGCTAAAGAAAATTGAAAATAACGCAAACACAGGAACCGCCTAAACACCACTTGACTTTTATATGTTACGATATTTGTGTGCGTGAGTGTATTAAGTTTATGCGAACATAAGCTAACACTCAGAAGGACTTAAGATAGATTCACTCTATATTATGCCGATCTATTCAGAATCATTTTCTGAATGGTTCTAATGCCTGTCCATGTATTGTTCTGTCCAATCTACAAGTCGCAATTTTTTGGATATTGTGATGAAACTGGGTACACTAACGTGCTTTGACTCAAGACACAAACGTTATTAAAAATGATTCAGATCGGTGCACTTTTTCAACCATTCCCCATATAACGCGATATTTTGAAAAGTCATTACATGAAAGTAAGGTATAATTTTTAAAGTTTTTCGAAAAAACTCGCCAAGTAATGGTACTTCGTTCGACCTTCCAGATGAGTATCGCTCAGTTGAGTCAATTTTTTCAGCCCCTTCTCATGCAAAAAGGTATAATTTTCTATATTTAACGGTAAAAATAAGTTCACAAAGAAATCGACCTTATCGCGTAGGTCTATAAGGACAACATATAAGACTTCTCAGGAAATTTTGATAACTATATCCCAATGCCCATGTCGCTAGCTCTCCGGTTTTGGGATTTTCATGAATCCCGCTACCTTCTTTGGATTGGAGCGCCCACTTGACGTGTGATTCTGCAGATGGCCTCACATTCACGTAGAATATGATGGTACGTTTCACTCGTCCTTTGGCAGAATCTGCATGAATCGATATCAAACATGCCCATGTTTTACCTGAGGGAATTATGACCCGTGTTGAACCCGGTGTTCTAAATATAATCTATTAATAGTAAACGTACATTTGGGTCCATTAATAGAAAGCCTACACTTTTATATCATCTTACGAACTTATCGGGTGATGTGTCAGCTATGTTATTAGTCCAAATTAAGCGTTAGGAAGTAAGTTCTTGACGTTGTTCTCATCAACATGCGAACTCATCATGTCGTTTAGATTTATAATTTTTTGTCATTCCTCTAACCAAGTGATCAAGCCATCACTGTCGAACTACTGTGATGGCTTGCTGAGAGGAAAACTGAGCCAAGCGATTTTTCGAAAGTCAACCCAAGTCACCATTAACGAAGCCAAGCTATTTAAATTTTTACTTTTTACCAATTTTCGTATATCGTGAACGATGATCTTTTTCAAACATTATTATCGGACGTGAGTTACTTTTGATCGTCTATTACCAATCTCGTCAAAGATTATGCGATTTTGCTTCGTTTCAGCAACGGCCCGCACATGAAATTTGGCCCACATATCGACTTTCTTTTGACATCCAAATTTATACAAATGCTTCGACACTTCACTTTTTGATCAATGTTCAGCACAGTTGCCCAAACGAACAGACGGACATGCTTAGGTGCATTCCCAATTTGAAATTGACCAAGAATATACTTTACGGGTGTTTATGATGCTTGTTTGTGCGCGTTATAAAGCTATCGAAAAAAAATTAAATTTTGATTCACTATAATATTGGGTGGGCGCGGTCGATTTTTTCCCATTTTTGTACAAGTGCTACGGCATCGCCCATAGAATGTACGTTCAAATTTTGCACATTTATCTGCTATAGTTTATGAGTGATGAGCGAAAAACCACTTTATTATTCCTTTTGGAAAACAGAGGTGTTGAGCTGAGTTTACGGGGTACTGTAAGCGTCCCCTTCAACCGGTTGGGCTCATTTTCAACAACAAAGTTCGCGGAAGAATTTCCAATGTGTGTATCAAATTTCAAGTCGATAGCTTAATTTTTGCGGCCAGGAGAATGTTTACAACAGACATTGCCCAGACGGACAGACGGATAGATGGACATGATTAACTCGATTCAGAATTTGATGCTGATCAAGAATATATACATATATTGTGGGGCCTCTGATGCTTCCTTCTGGGTTGCAAACGTGTTGACAAAATGAATATATCCCTCATACTTCGCTGATGGATATAAAAATGTTAATATATTTTTATACTCCAGTAGACGTTATATTATAGTCGAGTATGTCGTAATCGCATAACTTTTTTCTAGTTGTTTAAAACAATTAGCCGTAGACTGTTCATACCCTACACCACTTCTGGTACGAGCGTTTATTCAGTTTACGCGGATGTATGCAAGAATCAGAAGGACATGATACGGAACCACGTCTTATTATACCAACTGATTCGAGCTTGTCTGTCCATCTGTACGTCCAATATCTGTCCATGTGTACATCTAATATCTGTCCATCTGTACCTCCAACATCTGTCCACCTATTCGTGTGTTCAACTTAAAAGTTGCAACAATCGAAACCTATTGATAAAATTTGGTGCACTAACGTGTGTTGGCTCAACAACGAAGGCTGTTGTGAATGCTTCGGTCTGGATCACTTTACCGAACACTTTCGACATAACACCTTGTTTTGAAAGGTCGTTACACAAATAACCACCAGGTAGCGTAGGGTATTTAATGATGGGTCGTGGCGCACTATAAGTTTTTTTTGCTTGTTTATGATTAGATAATTGTGATCTGGTCGTATGTGAATTCATTTAAACAAACATTATCAGATGTAATTGCAGATAATAGGCGAGTACTTAGAATAGAGCCGAAAGCAAAAAAAAAAAAAAAAAGAAATCTTAAAACTGATAAGAAGCGCAAATTAAAAATGTAAAATTTCATTGATTAGCGAAACTTGATTTCAGTTTAGTTTGCAAACGCTTACTACAGCGAACGGTCGTCTAAATTAACCCTCAAATTGAAAGATTTGCCGACACATTAACCCATCGCAGATGCTTACGTATAAGGCGAACTTGTGAAAAGAGTAAATTTTAATAATAATAATATTGAAAAAAAAAAAAAAAAAAACTTGTTTCGCTTTGAATGAAATTCAATTTTGTTTTTTAATTAACATAAATGAAGAGCTAACTCTTTCTCATGCGTTTGTAAATACGATCATGTTATCAGTGACATTGCATTCTAAGATTGTTATGACGATGGAGAAGAGCGAAGAAAACGCATTATAAGGATCGAATGATTCAGTACGTTTTGTTATTCGCAGCAAGAACAAGTGACTGCAAAAAAATTAAAAACATTATAAAATTTGATGTAAAATGCAAAGCCATCCTATTTGTAATTAAGTTAAGCAAATAAACGCAACACAATTATGCAACAATTCTATCAACAATTATTACTCTAATGGTAAGCAAATAAGCCGAACCAAAGGCATTTTTCCATCGCTTGTATTCTAATAAATTAATTAATCTGATTACATATGTATCTACAGTGTCGGATTAATATGCATTATTCAGATCACCTACCTGAGCGAATTGATTTGGTTTGCCAACACAAGCATTTACATACAAAAAAAAAAAAAAAATAATAAAATAAATGAATTTTTTTTTAAAGAAAATTTCAAGCAAAAATTTTATGCAAAAGTAGTTATATTCAACACAACATAGAATATTTTTATATCAAACGTTTTGTTGTCTTTCTGTCCTGTGTACAAAGCAACGAAATGACAGCAGGAAACTGCCAAAAACAAGAATTTTTCTTATTCAAGCCAAGCTTGCTTGCCTTGCCTTAAGCGGATTATAACGAAGTTTGTGCTAATTCTAAGCACAGTCTAAATCGAAGTTGGTAAGAGTATGCGCAACGACGTTAGATCATTGAGAAAATATTATTAAATTTTTCATTTTCTTCAAAAACATTTATTTCTCTTATTTATTATGAAAGAGAGGCTCACTCACACTGGCACTTGCCCTATAATATTCGTTTAGGAGATATTATCGCGTTGTGATCTTTTTTCTATGTTTTGGTTTTTTTTTTTAATTTAAATGATCCTGTGTCGGGAGTAGAAAATTTCAAATCATCCGCAAGAAATCAATTTATTGGAAATACATGTCGAGAATCGATTTGCACCTGCTTTGAGGACATTAGCAAATATGAAAAACAATTGAAAGTGGGGCAGTATAGACGTCGCCGATTAAGGTTAAAACAACAAAACAATGCTTTCGAATTCATAAGCGTACAGTGAACTGGTTCCATTTGCACTCACATCGCTGCAAAGTAAGTCTCTCTAGTTGGCATCGTGTGACTTAATCGGGAATTTAAAATTTTCCCATTCTGTAGCCGGTTGTCGGACGAATTCTTTAAAAAAAAAAAAAAATTACTTCAAATCGACATTTTATTTTATTGTTACTGTACTCCGTATCTTGATAAATCGTTCCAAGTTTCTTCTTTTTTTATACCGTACACTACTTGTGGTAGAAGGGCGCATCAAATTTGTACGGATGTTTACGACGCACGCACAAGAACTTTAGTTAGATTCATTGTTTGTTAAATCAATCGATTCTAAATCACTTTCTCAATCGTTATAAGCTTGTATGTCTGTCTGTTTGATATTTTTGTGTTCAACCTACAAATCGTTCCGATCGGACCACTCCTTCCCCCATGGCTTATGCGGAAAAATCATTAAACGAATAACTATCTTAAAGGAAGTGTAGTATGTGGGGTAGACATTCAATGCTGGTCTGTCGTCCACTATAATGTTTTTACTTGTTGTTACACGCGTTTCAGAAAATAATAGTAATTTTATTTATTTATTTACGAATCCAGTGTCGTAGTACAAGCCATCCAGAAAGTAATATCTAAATTTATTATACGATGGAAACACGTTTGAGTTTTACATCTATGTTCCTAAGTATAAATAATTCGTATATGTGTACATCACCAGAATCGTCTCCTCAGCCAAACTATAGAAAACAAATTAAATACACGGCAAACTAGAAAATAAATGCAGCACCGATCAGTAGCAGTTGCACTACACAATTGCATTCATATATTCATTCATAAAGTAATCATGTGACGTTAGTAAAATAATACAAAAGTTTTGAGACGATAAACGTTGTTAGAATGGGGCAAAGAATACGAAGTTCATAAGGCAAACATGCCACTCTCGCCATAATTTGGATCGCTCGAAGATCAGTCTAGAAATTTGAGGAACATAAAAAACGGAAGGAAAAGGAAAACCATTCCTAATCAGGCTACGATACTTTGTAAAATGGCTGAATGAACATAAGACGTCTAACATTGCAGACATACCTAACAATCATATCAAGTATATGTTGCAACCCATTTTAAAGAAGTTAGAATTGAATTCGCCAACAACAACCGTGTTCAAGTATTCAGAAAATATACTACGATGACGCTTCTCAAACACAGCCAAATTACCATTGAGCAGATATGCTTTAACAAACAAAACCTTCACACGACCAGAATATGCTTCAATGAAGTGAGACTCACATTACCCTGAAAACAGGTAGAAAACTTACGTTCCCTGGACACAAAAATGCCTATATCATCACCTCCAGCTCGACAGTCATTCAATCGTACAACAATCGTAGCCAGGAAAACTAACAGCACGATTACAAATAGTCCCTTCAAGTCCGGCATTTCTGAAACCGCGAACAGATCAATCACGTCGTCCCTGAAAATAGTTGTAGTTCCGGGAAGTTTCATAGGCCTTTTCTATGCATACAAAGTGTGAGTACGCCCCTTAAGGATATTTATATGAACTTTCAGTTTCTAGTTTTAATTTTTTTGTTTCTAAGATGAACGATCTATGATGAATGACATAACCAAATCTTTCCATATCTCACACTAATCAGGAAAAGATATACTTCGCAATCATCATTTATTGCTCTTTCTGTGCATATGTCATAAAAGCAATGATAAATTTCGTTTGTCATCATCCCTGCGAGGCCAAGCACTTTTTTACCTCCAATTACCTGAGATTAAAAAAAAAAATTTTAATTCCCTTTCATGCTAAGTTTTAGAACAAAAAATTTTAAAACGTACGATACATCGCAAGCGCATTAAGCTTTTAAATCCGAATACTGAACGCTGGAAGAGTGCATAACACGTTTCAAAAGCCCACGTGCACCAAAGATTACGTACACATATATAACCTTTTGACTCTTCTAGCAATTTGTATTCAAAATAAATAATTAGAAATAATCGAACGTTGCATGTATATGCATAGATATGCAACTCTATAAATGAAAATAAAAACGTCGCTGTATTATCTAAAAGTCTCGATATTGAATAATTTCCGATAAATGTAAAGAATAATCGCGATTATGCCGTTAAAAATCGTTTAACTAAGTTGACTATTAATCTTAGTTTCACTTTACCCATTTTAGTTTTCTGAGGGGACATAAGACAACATATGCGTCAAAGACGTCTTAACATCTACGCTCCGCATCTATATTTATTACTATCCATCAGTTTATGGTTATCGCTCTTCTCATACAAAAATAATTCTTCAAGTTGTGAAAAAGGAAACATGAATTAATTGGAAACTTGAATTGATTCCATATATTGATCAACTCGTTAGCATTATTTCAAATAAAAAAATTAAAATTTTGATATACTTTCGTCATAAACAGATCCGACCAGTTGACGGCCGTCGACGTCGAATAAATTCGATGCTAATTCTTGTCTTCGAGTGTGTAGGGCTTTCAATGTCGACTTAGGTGCTATGTCGATGGGTCGAGGAGCGAGTTTACAGCTCTCGACTCGAAGCCGTATATATGAATTTTGTCAATAGCAAATTCATTCCACGATCAAATTGGTGCCGAATAACATATTCAAATAGAAAACAAGTAAAAACGTCATAGTCGGGCAACACCGACAATTACACACCCTACACCATTTCGCCTAGTTTTGCTAATAATACTCGCTCATGTGCACATTATTTTCACGCAAAGTCATGATTGTCACGAAAGGCCGCATATTGGAAGGTTAGATTTTCTCTCCACATAAGAGTTTGCGTTTCGTGACAGCGTCATTGTTGGGGTCCAAAAAAAAAAACATAAGACTTTGTAATCCAAATTCACCACCGTTGCTTTTTTTTACTGGAACGCTACTAAGAGTTAATTTTCATCATAAAATATTAAAAAATAACCCTTTGTCCGAAGTACTTGCTACTCATAGGATATCTTATAAGCAATTGGAACCAATTAGATTCCAGTTAGGTCAACTTAATTTTTTTATTTAATTACTAACATAAACAAATTTTCGTCACAAAAAAATTAACATTAATAAATAGGTTTCGTTGGCATATAACGATTTACGTTTCATGAGAATCCTTATAGGCTTACGTGGTCCAAATTCGGTAAGGTTGATTTCTTTGTCAATTTCCTATTGTCAGATAATTTTCACTATGCAATATTACCATATAAATATAACCGTTTTTCAGAATAGGGCGTTGGAATACGGGCAGTGGTCGAAAAAGTGGGCCGATCGAAATCATTTCCAATGGCGTTCGTCCTTGAATCAAAACACGTTACTATACCAAATTTCATCAAAAATATCTCCAAAAATTGCGACCTGTAGCTGAAATACAAATTTACAGGACAGACACCGGACGGACAGACAGGTTTAGATCAATTCAGATAATGATTCTGAATCGATCGATATAATAAATGGTGGGTCTATCTTAAACCCTTCTGCATGTTACGCACGTACGCGCACACTTAATATACCCTGTGCCGCAAGTGCTGTAGGGCATAATAAACCAAAATATCATTTCGAAATGCACGTATTCCATACAATTAGTAAATACAAAGACTATCTAATCCTATTAATGTGAGAGCAAATACAAAATGTTGAGAAAAGCTAATAATAATTATTTTCCATGCCTTGCCCTTCTGATGCCCTAAAATAAAAGGCTATTACGAAATGGAAATGCGGAAAAACATTTTTCGAAAATATTAGAGGAAGAATTGAAGGATTTTTAAAGAGAATAGTATCAATAGATGTGCAATCGTGAACGAATTGCCAATCATTCAAAGACAGTCCATCCAAATGAAGAGGAGGAACTCAAGATAAAAATGGAAAGCAAATATCTTGAATGAACTTTTATCATGTAAGACAACACAGCTAGAGATTTTAAATAAAAAATGACTTAATCATTAAGTTTGTTAAATTTTGTTTTCGAACTCTGTCTCCAATTATTATACCCACCACTGACGGATGAAGGGGTACATTCATTTTCTTTCTTTCCACAATGTATTTAACACCCAAAAAGTCTATATATATATTCTTGATCAGCGTGAAATTCTGAATTGATTTAGCCATGTCTGTCCGTCTGAGTTGTGTGTGTTGTTGACACTCTCCTGGTCGCAACCATGGATATATCGACTTCAAATTGTTTAAAAACATTTGAAGTTTCTGCACGCAGATTGGCATTGAAAATGGGCCAAATCGGTCAGAACAGAGGCGCGCGGTAGAGCGTAAACTGAACGCAACTTGGTTTTTTTTTTTAATTTTTGGATTTTTGCTCGTTATCCGGAATTTATAAAAGTTAGAAAGCTGAAATTTCCCATTTACTTTACGAAACACTCCACTCTTTCCGTCCAAAAATGGAACCAATCGGCCATGCCCACATAAAGTTACTGTTTTGAAGTTTTATGCTTATTTATCGTAAGGCACACAGGACAAAATGTTTAAAACTATTTTGTACGCTCCTTAGATGAAAATATATATTATTTATCTAAAAGTGGGTTAATTCTAAACAGGAGATAGTGGACATCGCGCCTAATTTTTTCTCAATAATAATAATAACAATATGGGTATCAAACAAAAGAACTTGGAGAATAGAATGCGAACAGCATAGTGGTAGGTATGCGGGATTCGACCCCAGCCGAATATAACTTTCTTGATTTTTTACATATATTTGCTCCTGCTTGTTTCACAAATTGAATGAATTAAACGGAAGAATAACAACTCGTTTTCTCCTTGCCTTTACAATGCCTATTGTCCCTGCTGTTATTGAGCGAGCTGTATACACTCCAAAGCTGTGAGCTTTTCCATAAAGTGTAAGGCACTACAGCCCCGAAAGGAATCTGTTCAAATAATGTTGAGTATATTATCTTAAATTTCAATATTCACATATATGTGTGGGCCAGCCGGGATTGTATGGTTAATCCAAAGGCAAGGGTGACTATGTCGCGTAAAGTAAGAGTAAAGGCTTTATAGTCAACTTGAAGCTCTACGGGGGTCAGAAGCCCACTCACTATGTCACGAATGCCTGCGGGTAGAGGTGACAGCATTGGTTCACTGCTGATTGGTGCTTGCCAAGATCCTTCCAGGCGAAACTTGCCTATTTACATACATGTGGAAACCGCTGTGGAAGCTAGTATGTCCAGTCCCCAGTTTGAACGCAGCAGTTAACCAATGTGTGAGTTCTGACTGCTGGATACAGCCCATCGGGGGTATTAGGGCGGTTGCGGTTTCTATTATTCCTAAAACGAATAATTAGAGGTAATGATAGGCCTCAACACTCCTCAAAGCGGGTTTATTAAGTCATACACCGTAAACATATCTGGTTTCTTCTGTGTAGTTTAGGCCCCTAGCTTCTAGGGATGTGTGTCATCGGGCACCGTGGGGTTAAATCGACAAGGTAGTGTATCCACATTAAACCATCAAAGACATCTGTATGTTAATTACCAAATCCCGGAATATGTTAGTTTCGAATTTTCCCTTTTTTTTAACTTTTCCATGTACTTACTTGCTTCCGCCTATATTTGGATATATGGTAAATAATTTATTTGAATTTTGGTTTTGCTTTGCCAATCGTTTACTTTCGTTTTCTTCATTGCATTTCTTGGCTTGTTATTCACACACCAATAATATTGATGCAAATACAACGTTGCTTTTGTGTCGGGGGAAAAACTTAATTGGACTCGACAGCCGAAACAAATAGGTCGAGGCGAGTGCGCATTTGAAGTCGACCCAAAACGGGCAAGTTAACGTCGATAGCCATAAAAGGAGGCAACGTTTTTAGGAATCGATAAACGCCGGCTTATAAGAGGAAAGAGAAGAAAATTGATTATAAAAACCTTCGTCAAACTTTACACATATATGGTTGGTTTTCGGTTAATTGGAAAAAACTTATCATATTCAAAATCTTTAGGTACAATGTTCAAAATGAACACTAAAAGCAAAATTATTGCGAACTTTTCATCTTCGAAAAGTACTTATTTGCCGACCAGCTGCAAAATGCTATGCTACTATTTAGTGCGTTTATTTAACGCTTAAAACTAATGCATAGATAGGTGGTTGTGTTCATTTAACATGCATGTTCACAAACATGCACTAAAAGCATGTCGTCGGAGTCGAAGAGTGTTCTTGCTCGCCGCCATTTCATTTAAGAGAGATGAAGAAGAGAAATGAATCCAAGTTTTGTAAATCATTCTCTTTCGGAAAGATGTTTATGAACATAAATATGTCTAGACTTCAATGTAATGGCATAAATAAATGAATACACGGGTTACCGTCAGCGAGACACAGAGAGAGAGAGAGAGAAAAAAAATGGACATTGGATTATTGAATCAAAGGCTTAATGTCGCAGACACTTAGTCAGTTAGATTTGTCGCTCTCTCGTCTATCAAACGAAATGAAATCATTGGAAAATCGATGGTAAATATAGTTATTTTCTCTCTTCTTTTTTATTATTATATTCCTTATTGTTAAACAGTCGTGACTCTGACAAAGTAGTGCGAATGTGATTCTTGCAATGTGCAAAAGAATATGTGATATAAAAGAGTCTTGCGGGTACGATAAATAAAAATCAAAACTGAAAATGAAAGTGAAATTTTGCGTAAACATAAATTGTTATTAAAGCTTCATTAACAAAAGTGCAAATGAATATGTGCTTTGCTTTATAAGCAAACATGTTACGTATGCTTCAAGTAGAAATCTGCCGACTTGTTAAAATATGAAAAAATGAAAAAGTGAGGCGAGTTAAGGCGAATTTTGCATACCTTCACCACCTATCGCGTTGCGTACTCTCTTCGCGCTAAGAAAGTGCCGACGGAATGCCGATTAAATATTTCTGAGTTAACAACTTTTTGATTAATTTTGGAAAAGCTTATAACGAATTGGACGGTTATTCGTATTTGCCGTAAGGCATTCAAAATATTAATTTTTTGTGTTTCATGTCATGTTTCTCCGAAAACAAAAGACAGACCGGCGGATATGAATAAATCGGAGTTAAATTTCCATTGAGTTAATTTGGGTTCTATGGATTTACGTCGGTTGATTGAGGGCAATTGAACATTTCACACACTTTGTTATGAACTTGACTGCGAGGCAATCGTTATTCAAGAATTTATATCGTTGCCCCTTTTTTTATTTTAGTCACAATTTCGACGCATCGAATATATTTACATAAAAAGAGAAGCAAAGTGTACCAATAGTTTTTAAAGGTCCCCCTGAAATGCTTATAAACATCGCTTATCGGATATTACAAAAAGAAACAAATCAAAATAATCCAAAAAATATTCCGAGTCTGTCTCTGCATTCAAATTCTCCAAATCGTTATTGGCAAACTAAAGTCATCCAATGAACACCTAAGCAGTTATGAAGAAGTCCAAAGCAAAATCATGAAACGAAAATTTCAAAATCTCTTCCAATAACCTACAAGATAAATGGTTATCACATATTAACTATAGCTGCTTAGTATCCAAAAATCCGCCTTAGGGTTCTCTCATTAATCGTAGCCAGATATGATTGTGACGAACTCAGTGTATCTAAGTATCTGTAAGGTGAAGGGGAAAAAGAGAAAAATGAAAAAGTGAAAAGATAAAGTACAAAGCAAGAACAGAGCAAGAAAGCAGCATACATTTCTCTCGACACCAATCTTGCTGGTGGTTGCAATAATTTTCTATATTGTGTCTCTCTCTTCCTCGTCACCGGTAGTTTAATTGAAAGTTTTATACAAAATAAGTGAAAATCAATCATCTTTGTGAGGCTTTCAATGTATATATAAAAAAAAAAGAAATATATATACATATATATATATATATATATATATATAGATATAATATATATATAAGATATTCAACATTCCTTGAGAAGAAAGAGTTCAAGTTATTTTTTTAAACATTTCATTCATCTGGACGACACTGATGATGGATCCTTTATTGAGGCAACATGTAAGTTTCTATGACAAACGCCGGCAAAGTGCAAACACGTGCTACCTGAATGTTATAAATTAGTTATTGTTAATTGTCCGCAAATCGTTTGCCTATCAATAATAATTATTGAGAATCATTTATGTTTTTTTCCCAGAGCAAAAAAATTCACAGTAAATAAAATGTAAATAAAAAACACATGCTCTAAGCAGACATATCTGATGTGATATTTATAAACGAATGTAACCAGGGCCGGCTCGTCTATACAGATGAAGTGTGTAAATTTTTAGAATGTGAAATATTAAAAGGGCCCTTTTCAACTCTCGTCTGTTTCGCATTATTACAAAAATTTGATTGTCCGGGAGAGATCTTAAAATCGTTTACCGAACGAATTAAGTTCATTCAACTCTTAACATCTACTTAAGAAACTTGAATTTTTGAATAAAGCAACGGCACTCTCAGACTTGTAAGAAGATAAAAAAAATCAATGTTAAACAAGTAAAAACGTGATGGTGGGCTGTGGCATATCATTATATACCGTGCGCAACTCTTCAGTTAGTCATATAACGACTGTAAAAAAAAGGTCATTCTACGGGAAGTGGTTAAAAAAGTGCTACGGTCAAAACGTGTCGATGTACGAAATTTTACCAAAACACCGTAAAAAAACAGTGTAAGTGGAACACAAGAAGGCGAAAGACATGGACTGACAGATAAACTTAAACTTAAGTAATTGTGGATCGATCAGTAATATATAAGTTGCTATCTATCTCAAGTGTTTCTGATCATTATATACATACGTACGAGCCTAACTTACCCTTTGCGTGTAGGATATAAAACTCGTTTTAAAATATTTTCCAACACGTGATGGCAACTTAAGTTTTCGGTACAGTAAGAAATAAAAAGTTGAAATATTCGGTAAACATAGTGTTAGATCAATCGCAGTAGTCGAGTTGCCAACCAAAAATATCTGGACAAATGCCTTAAGATTGGCAGTGGCAAAGCAGGAAAATATTAAATAGCCTTTTACATCGTGTTAATAATCACGCCGCGTTATCTACTTTGAATTTAATGAAATTTTTAATTTCTAAAAAGAAAGACGAATGATGCGTATTATAATCAAATGTTTTTATTTGCATCTTTTCCAATAAGAATTTGTTGTGTTGGTAACACTCTATTATTTAATATGTTGTCAAGAGCTCAGACGAACACCATGTTTTTGTATTGTTTCCATCGTGCAAATCTATGTAATAAGAATTTCGTTGCTCACTTTTAGGATGTACTCACAAATAAAGCAGAATCTACACATCAGCCGATAGCTGCGTCTTACAATACTAACAACGATAACAAATGGGAAAAATTGAAAAAGAGCATTTTCTCACCATGGTACCGAGAAATTTCCGTGGAGCCCACTATGTTCCTGTATATGTTTGCATTTATGATTACGACTGTAGTCGAACAAGATTTTTTTCTACAAAAAGCCTGCCGAGTTAATAATAATTTTACAGAAGAAATATGCGATCACATCAAGGATATTGAGAATGCCGAGTACAAGAAACAAGTTCAAGTAACGACTGCGAAATTTTATCAATACGAAAGTATAGCAGGTCACGTTTTCCCAATCATTTTGGCTTTATTTTTGGGCTCATTTTCGGATCGCAGAGGGCGAAAATTTCCCTTGTTAATGGGCTTATGCGGTAAATTCATTTATTCCGTAATGATTGTGGTGAATGCGAATATGAAAACGTGGCCTTTGGAATATGTTATATTAACGGCAACCTTACCATCGGCATTAACTGGGGCAGACGTCGCTATTTTTGCTTCTTGTTTCGCTTACATATCGGATATATCGACTTTAAAGAATCGTACAATGAGGGTAACGCTCTTGGAAGTTTGCTATTTAAGTGCTATGCCCACCGGGGTGGCCTTGGGTTCATATCTTTTTTATAATCATTTCGATAGATCTTATGCGACTATGTTCGCATTAAATGCTTCCCTCTTGGCCATTTCGATTATCTATACTGTGCTAGTGTTAAAGGTAAGTATGTAGATAAGATATAGAAATGCAAAGAGAACAGTTTCTGCTTTCGCTTCCTGCGTTTGCAATGAACGGAAATATGATTATACGTGTATTTATTATTCTCAACTTACAGTGGCAAACTACCGAAAAACAGCGTTCTTTAAAAGAATTAAGTTGTTGTGGCTTTATTGTTGATTTCTTTGATAAGCAACACGTTCAGGATTCTTTCGGGGTTTTAATGAAACCTCGACCCGGCTATCGTCGCTGCTTTTTAATTATTTTACTTATATCGATGGCTTTGTATACTTTTCAAAGAGACGAAAATCAATATTTATTCTTATACGCCACATTTAAATTCAATTGGGGCGTCGATGTTTACAGTGTATTCAAAACATTTAAATCTTCAGCTTATGTCATAGCCATGCTGATAGCAGTGCCCTTAATGAACAAATTCTTTAACTGGAGAGATACCGTACGTTTATATGTTCATTTATTATTATTATTTTTTGAATTTCATTTTAATTCTTTAATTTTTAGACGATAGTGTTTATAGGGGCTTGGGCTCACGCTATTGCTCGTTTATTTTATTATTTCGCAACCACTGGTACCTTATTCTATGTGGGAGCTGTTATTTGCGGTTTAGGACCAATAGTGGGACCTATGATTCGAGCAATGACCTCAAAAATAGTACCGCAATCGGAACGTGGCAAAGTGTTTGCTTTACTCTCAGTTTGCGACAATGCCGTACCCTTTATAAGTGGTATTTGCTATTCTCAAGTCTATCGCGCTACACTGAACGAGGACGGGAAAGGTGGCGGTGGCGTGTTTCTCTTAACCATCGCTACACAACTGACCGTTTTCGTCTTAACTCTGTAAGTATCTATCAACGATGGCATTTATAATCTAATTGCGCAAAATAAAGAAATGATATTCAATGTGATTTCAATTTTCATTCACAACGTAATTAAATTTCATATACAACTTCCTTTAGCTCTCATTTAAACAAATCTGAATATTGTCAGGTTACATTTCAGTTAGTTTTAAAGGACAGATACGACGAAATTCATTACCGGAATCTATCTGATTAAGAAGTAAAGCTATTGTAAAAGCAAAAAACAAAAAACCGTTGAAACGGTGAATAAATTTGGGTTGGCATGAAAGGACAATAGAATGATAATATGCAAAGAAATTATTAAATGTATTAAAAATAAAGGGAAATTATTTCTAAATAAATGAAGACGCTACAGTTGGCCGCAGACCAACTTTATATACCTTACAGCAACTTGCAGTTATTAACATAACATAACGGCTTTTCAATATATGACGTTATGTGCGTAATTGTGGTCCGTCAGTTGAACAGAAGAAAGCAAGACGGACAAATAGACAGACAAGTTTCAGAAAGTAAATCTCACT
>KK499768.1:2300907-2362577 GCA_000688715.1 Glossina pallidipes
AGCAAGACGGACAAATAGACAGACAAGTTTCAGAAAGTAAATCTCACTCGATCGGTAGAACAAAGAAAACAGGGTGGATAAATAGACAGACGAGTTTCAGAAAGTAATTCTCACTCGATCGGTGGAACAAAGAAAACAGGGTGGATAAATAGACAGACGAGTTTCAGGCAGTAATTCTCACTCAATCGGTATAAGCAAGAAAGGAAGACGGACAAATAGATAAACAAGCAATTCCCACTTGATCGGTATAATAAAAGGTGGGTCTATCTCAAGCCCTTCTAGCTGTTTCATAAATCCGCATAAATTTAATGTACCCTCGCATCATAAGTCCCGGTGGGAAAGTACTAACACCCGAGCTATCCTCGTAAGCCAAGTTTCTCTGAGGCATGCTTGAGGTAATTGGCGGAAATTTGTGTTGAGAAAAAACAGAGAAAATAATAACTGAACTAGACATGTCTAGTCTACGATTAGCGAGCGACATGCGTAGGGTATTTCAAAATTCTTGACTTGTGTGTGATTTGGTGAATATTTACAGGAAAAAGTTCAATTTTAGAGCAAAAAAGTTACCAAAGAATGTAAAAATCAACGTTAATACATTAAAGCGTAACTTCCGAGCAGAGATTCATTTGCCGTAAACAAATTTTTTGCAGCACTGAGGAAAGAATGTCAAATTTCAACAAATCATGAAACCATATGTTGCTAGCCAAGAGTCCAAAGATTTAAGCTTTGCAGGAGAAAGTGCTGACTAAGACTAGGTAACAATATCGTAACAAAAATGTGCCCAAGCCTTTCGGGTTATGACTAATAGTAAGGTGAAAAAGTGCAAATTTACATTTGAAACGCAGTTGACCCAAGAACTTTTCCTATTTTGCGGCATTTAGGACTAGGGTGAGAACAGAAGTACATTTCATTTCATTACTCGATTCATTTAAGCAGTGTTAGTAAGTCAGTGTTCAACTTGGAGAATATTTTGGTGACATTTGCCATACGGACATATTTTGGTCGAAGAGTAAACAAACACTATGGATTAGATGGTGGATTGGATTGGACTATTTTTACGACCGCTTTCCCTATGAAGTTCTCTTTTGAAAAAAGGCTTCCATTTGTAGTCCTCGACAATTGTTGACCAAACATAGTATTTTAATATAAGACACGCAGGTGAAAAATTTCGATGAGATGCGATAATTTTTTGAACCCTAACTCATATTAACGGTTTCTACCATCAAATAAGCCTTTGTATAGGAAAACGGTCCAAGTATGGTGGAAATTTATAAAAAGTAATGAAATGATACATATATACATATATGGGTTACAAGAGCAAGTTCGGTCCACATAGATTTATAAGGTGATTGGTGAAAAGTGGACCTTCATAGGGTAGGAAAATGTGATGTCAGATAAAGAATTATATTAAGCAAAGTGGTCGAGGGTGGGATATTTAATAATCGGTCTTGCCCGATTATTTGGCTTGTTCCATCAATCAGAATGCGTGTATATATGTATAGATATATATAGATATAAGTTCGGTTAAATATTTGCCCTCCCCCTTCCAGGATAATTATTTATTCATTTTATATTGCAGTTGCATTCACATAACGTTGGGTAAACAAAGGATCGAAGTAGCAGAGACAATGGAAAATGAGCAAGCAATCGTTCGGGATGCGTCTGTAATTGCGAATAATGATACGCTCTTCCAACAATAGTGCGTTGCAACGCTTCTTCTAAGGTTTCTTTAAATTGTAATTATCTTAAGTTAGAATATATTAATAATGATATGACTGATCTTGTTATAATCAATTGTTGAATCAATTAATTGATTTAATTTTTTTGCAAAAAGTAAAAGAATTTATTTAAGAAAATTATTTTTTATTTGCATTTTATTTAAATAAAAATCATTTACTGCCATTGAGGTTAATAAAGACAAAGATGAAACTTTACTTCTTCTTGCTTAAGGTTCGTTGCTTTTCCGCATGTTCGACTACCTTGTCGTCCACATGCAAACCTTTCCGCCGCCTTACACTATCCACGTAAGCCTTGGCTCGATTAACTAAATCGGCCTTTTCGCCGAAATGCTTAAATTCTTCCTCCGTGGTTGGTACCCAAAACGGATCAATATCGATTATCTAGAATTGAAGAAAAATGTACAAAATTATGAATGACTGACTTAACGGCATACGGAGAACGAGGATATACATAATAAATAGCAGCACTTGAACAGGCTAACGCCAGCGTGTTGTTGTTCTTGGTAAGAGAAAAACAAAACATGAATGAATAGAAGCAAAAAACAAAAAAATAAAAATACAGGAAAATAAAGAAAAAAGGGAAAATGTATTGAATGCATTTCATATTACAGCTGCTTTCCGAAGGTTACTCTCAAGATCATGGCGAGAACACAGTTTGTGGTAATTACCTTTTGCGCCTGCTTGCAGGGGATTTAGCAGTTTCTCAAGTGCCTTCTTTGTTGTGTTGAAGGCACAAGGAAAACATTTAAGAACACCTCACAAGGTGTCTTACAACCTAAGGTGTTCGCAATGATGCCATAAATCTCCTTTCATTGTTTAACAATTGAAAATCAATGAGCAGCAGATTACATTCGACTTGAAGGATATCTTTGACCGCCTATTATACTGACTTAAAAAAAAAAAAAACCATTTCTTTTTAGACATCGATCAAAGAAAAGTTAACCCTAACCCATAATCAGACGAAATTTCTTTCTTAGGTAAAGATAGTAAATTTGCGTCAATGTAAAATCATTTGCTTTCAGTCGCCGAAAATGTTCTCTAATCAATCATGTATTATACGCTTATCGCGATGTTAAAAAGTTCGACAATACTTACTATCGGGACCTGTCCGACAATTTCATCTACTTTTAAAGTAAAGTCTTTCGCGCAATTAAGACATAGAATGAAGTGAATATTTATTCATTCTAATGCACACGTAACGTGACGTCAAATTCCGATTTCCACGATTTCCTCGAAAGACAAGGGAACGACGATCGATAATTTTCACTCCTTATCTAGGAAATGACCGAAGATCTCTGTGACTTTGTCGATTTCTTTAACATTGCAAATGCGAAACAACAAATCGATGAACGATTGTGAACATGAAATTAAATGAAAAGATTGCTAAGACTATATATGACTTTCTATGGGAAATAATGGACCGTTTTGTTGCCATGTTGCAATTGATTGATTGTCTTTCGGAACCGCAACTATAGATGCGTTTGCCTTTAAACGATTGTCTTAAATCGTTTCTGAAGTGATAAGCTAACGCTGAACACAAATATGAAAGACAAACCATTACACAGTTACAGTGAGTCTCATTAATATTCCGTTTTTTTCATATAAGGAAGGATACGAAGACGAAAGGATAGCGGTGGGATGTCCTTTTTGCTTAATCACGTCATTTAAACGCTTTCACGTACTTTGTAGGAAACAGGGATCTTAGTTCATTTTTCTTGTAGTCTGTCTTTCAGATCTCGGACGGAAGGGATCCATGGCGGTCCAATTCATTCCACACATTCCATGTCTGAGCGGGACTTGGACTTAAGGGGTTCTTATCGTGGTAGCGTTTGAATGTTTCCCAAACACCAAGCTTGTCCGCTCTTTCTGACAAAGTTGCCTTCATTATCCGCCATTCATAAACATGAATTTTCCGACTCCATTCGCCCAATGCGTATCAAACTATAAGATGACTGCTGGTGCAAGAACGTGCTAGAAATTGCGAGAAAACACGTTTCTAAGTTCATTTTTTTTCGTTATATTTGCTGGTGAGAGATAAGATTTTTACGGATGGAGGGCTTTTTAAGGACTTTAGAGGAACATTTGGAAGGACCTACAGACAAACTTGGCGTTTTGGAAACATTCAAATTCTACCAAGGTAACGATCTCAAACCTAAATCCCGCTTAAGTCAAGAATGGCTCTTATATAACTGTTTCAAAGCGCTTCATCCTCTTCCAACACTCGCCAGACATGAACCCCATCAAAACTATGAGGAATGCACTGCCATTCAAGACCTAAAAAACAGACTAGGAAGAGGAATGGAGTAAGATCCCTGGTTCCTACAGAATATGTGAAAGCGTTTAAAGGACGTTATTAAGCAAAAAGGACATCCCATCGAATATTAATTTGGAATAATATGCTATCCTTTCATTTTCGTATCCTTTCTTATATGAAAAAAACACGCAATATTAATGAGACTCACTGTATATTCAGGCACTGACAATGCGTCAGAATGTTTCACTTTGCGCATAAGCATAAATGGAATAAAAAAAAAAAAAAAAAGCCAGAAAAACTCCACAAAGTCTACCATAAGCCAAATAAATGAAAAAAAAAGTTGATATCTTCCAAGCTAATATATAGTTTGTTAAATGATTTGCTTTTAAGAAGGAGAAGAAGAGAAATGAATAAATAAAAATAAGATTTAAAAAACAGTGAAATTATGGCTTATCTCAGTCAGAGAGATTTTCTATAAACCCTTACCTACAACTTTAAAATGTTCAACTATCTTTATACCCTTCAGCGCAATTACTTTATCATTCCGTTAGTAACATTTAAAAAGTGATGGCCACCGTGAAAAGTGCATATTCTAATCGGGTCCAGAGTTCGAACGAGAACTTCCCTTCCTCGCTTCTCTCTTAGCCATAAGTTTCATACCACATTTCCCTTATATACCATATATCAATATATATATATATAGATATATATATAAGGGAAATGTGGTATGAAATTAACTATATACATATATATATATATATATATATATATCTTCGTATATATATACACCTTCATATCAAATCCTCGATATATTGAATCTACGACCAATTGTTCAAACTTGTGTGTATGTATGCCCACTGACATGAGCAGAATTGGTATAAAAATTTGCATTTTGATAGAATTGTGAAAAGCGATAAATATTTCAGGCGTAGAAAGGCTTCTTCCCTTGCTTTCTTTCTCAAAAACGTTTCTACTTCGTTCGCTTAAAGATCCATGTAATAAGTTTATTACGCATTTAAAGCCAATGCAAAATTTTTAACTATTGTAGACTTGTCGGTCGATCAGGCCTTTTTGAAATCGATTTCCAGTTTCTAAGAAGTTGAAAAAAAAAGCCCGAAATGTTGTTCGATCAATCAATGGAAGTGACGCTTTAGCAAAAATATTAATATTGTTATTAACTTAGCCAGAGAATCAATTCTGAGACTAAAGTCTTCAAACACAAGCACATCGAAGGCTATTTGGCTTTATTGAAACACGACCATTGAGAAGATGTTAGTCGAGACTCGCGCTCTTCGCCTATTCACTGACTCAGGCGATCCCACTTGGTCCGTTTACATGTGATAGCATTTTCCACTTTCCATGTATTTTTTTAAATTGATAAACATTTCAAATATATGTGTTAGCCTTTTAAGGCGTGTATTCTATATATCTAACTTTGCCGCTTTTACTTTTTTAATAATTGAAAAGAGATCTAAGGTGAAGTGTGTCTCAGTTTTATTTTCGTGCATTCAAAATACAAGTCTGAGCGCATTTAGACGATTTAATCATGACTAGCATTGCGGACATTCGATCCGTGCTTGAAACACTTATGAAACATTCAAGTCGGACAACGACTGCCAATAGCTGCAGCTGCAAAGTGCTATAAGTGTGTTTGCTACGCATTTCAGTTTAATTTCCACCTTCGAAAGCATTCTTTTTCCAATTTTTTTTGTTTTTCATAATTTTCTTCTTTAACTAAGAACTAAGTGTTGAAAGCAAAAAAAAAAAAAAAAGAAAGAAAAAAAAACTTTATTCTTTATTTGGGTCATGGGTATCGAAAAATTCGACTTAAACTTCTTATTTCTTCATATGAAATTCCTCGTGTTTTTTTTTTCTTTTTTATTTTTATTATAATTTTTTTTTTGTATGTATTTTTTTTTTTTTTATTTTTTTTTCATTTTTTTATTTAAAACAAGAAGGAAGAGAGATCATTATCGTTTTACTTGTTTACACGCGTATAAAACAGAGATACATATACACAAACACAGAAAAGGAAAAAATTCACTGTCAAATGAGTCCATACTCACATCCTAACAAAAGGAAGAACAATCATAGAATCAACAAAACTTCAAGGCATAGTCATCGTACGTATGTGTTGTTTTCAACACAATGTTTGCATGTAGAAATATTTCACAGTTGGGTAGACTGTGTTGTATGTACCTGCCAACACATATTGGCTGAGCATGCACCTTATTTCGTTGTTATTGTGTCGTTACCAGCAACGGCAACAATGATAATAACAACAACAACAACAACAACAACAACAATAACAAGAACAATAATAAATAAGCAACGAATCATACGAACAAGAAGGCAAAATAAACAACAAGAACAGCAACAACTCGAAGTGATTACAAATGATCTTCTCTCTCTATAGCTTTACACCTACTACCTTTAATATAATAACAGACAACGTGTGTTGTATATGAAATGATATAAGCGATACTGTATTTAGTTAAAGTCGAATAAAAGGATACCTTCCAAGTTTTTCATTTTCTTTATGCAGTTGATCTAATTGGACTTCAAGAAGAGAACAAATATAAAAAAAAAAAAAACAACAAAATTTGTATACGTTTTTTCTTTCAAGTTCTTCTTAGGTCAACCAACAACCGTTTGCTGTATATTGTGAAAAGTGATAGAGAAATTTTCAAAATTCTCATATCAAAATCTTGCCTCGATCGTACAAAGGCTTTTTCAAAGCATTTACTTTTCGAGTGAATATATCGCTTCACGGAACAAATCTGAACTGGAACTGGACGGTTTCTCTTCCAAACTCTATTTTGATTGAGAAATTTTTATATTAAATCTTTGCCAAAATAAGCTAAGTAAATGTATCTAAGTAACTATCAAGAAAAAAAAAAAAAAAACAGTAAAAGAGAAAACCCTCCTACATATCTATTTAGATTTTCACTCCACTCTTACGAATTTCTGAATATTACAATCAACGATATTCCGAACTAACAGTATGGGTATCCATATCGTGTCTTTGTTTTTTTCTCTTTCCGAATTAGCAGACTCGCGATTATGTTTGTTTTGCAATTTAATTTTACACGGTTCGCGTAAAGTTTCGAATTTACACTTTAATAATATTTAGTAAAAAATATTTGAAGCAAAACTCTTTACACACACACATACATCAATTGATTATTCAGCGTGAAATTCTTACCAAACTTTATCAAAGTTTCTATAGCCGATGCCGAAGAAAAACGAGGAACTTGAATATATTTATACACGATCTTGTTACAAAAGACAGCAGCAAAACTCTCCTGATTTCGATTGTTACGAGAAAAGCCATTAAAAAAAGAAAATATATATTATTCTAAAAATAAATATAATTTATATTCGAACAATAAAAAAAAAAAATATTCCCATCTTAATAACACTGACAATATTATTATTATTATTATATAAATTTAGCCAGAGAATAAATTCTAAGACTAAAGTCTTAAAGCACTAGCATCTAAGGCTTTCGGCTTTTATTTATTTATTTTTTTTTTTTTTTATTAATATTATTATTATTTTTATTATTAAAAACTCTACCGCACTTGAGGTTTGAACCCACGACCATTGAATTGCTAGTCGAGACTCTTGCCTACTCGGCCACTCAGGCGGACAATAAATGTTTTCGAGCATAGAATAAAAATAAAATTCGATAGAAATCAAAATAATAATAATAAGAAAAACTCGGATAAAAAACAGAAATTCTTGGAAAAAACATATAATCAATCATTAGTTTCAATAGTTTAATAGTCAAACTTGATCTAGACGTCATTTCGCAACGTGCAGTCGTGTATGGATTCAATTAGACCCGCTTTCAAAAGGATTGCATTCTTTCCGCATTCGAATGCAAAGCATGAGCAAAAACACGATCTTTTTTTTTTAATTTAACTTTAAAACTATTTATGGTATTGAGAATTGAAAAGAATCCATCTCCGAGGAATGGCTGGCAGACTATATACCATACTAACAGATCAATGGTTTGGTTTTCCCGAAACAACGCGAAGTTGAGAACTATATCGCGTGTGTAGATGCACTAAAAATGAAGAAAATTTTGCTCAACCGTGAATTCAGTCACACAGAAACCCTGCAATTAACTAAGCAATCTTGTTATAATTAGTTGTCAAACTTTTGCATGTCTGCGTCGACTAAATGGCACACTCTCAGTTTGCTGTCGGTTGAGAGTTTGCTTTTTTTGGCTAAACCTTGTGTACGTGATTTTCTCTTCCCTTTCTTATTTGCTTATATATGTAGATTTAGTCTATGTAGGATTTTTGTATTTTTCTTTATTCCTTAATTATAATGTTACTACAGCTGAAGCCTTTAAATAAATAAATAAATAAATAAAAATCGAATAAGGATGCTTCTGTTATCATCCTCTCCCTTAGCACCTCATTTATTTTCTTTATCTGTGCTTTATCTTTATCTTATCCTACGCTTTAACTTATATTCTCTCAGCTTTTATTGACATTTACTCTGTCTGGGATACAAGACAGAGTCCTTGGACCTTTCCTGTCCTATAAGTTTTTTCCCCGCCTTGCAGGCTTTTCAATTATTCGTTCACAGTCATCTCACAGCCCTTTCAAAGTACGTTCCGTGAGTGACAATCTTTCTTTTAAACTCTTTTACTTCGCCGTTTAATATGCGTAGTGAAAAGAAGCATTTGCGCCATGTTATGCTTCAGGGCTTTTAGAAAAGGTAGCGGTACAAGGGGCACTGCAGACGAGATTTGCACCGTTTATGGCAGTGATACTACGACTATTAGAACCGTTCGCAATTGGTTTTGAAAAATTTAGATTGCAGCTGCCGTCCCGCCAAGAGTATGCTCGCTGGAAATCTACGAGATAGTGAATGCCACTAACGGCATTCCCCGAACAACGGTACATAACCATTTAATCACGATGGGCATCAAAAAAAAAAAAGAAGAAGAAACTTATCGGACGCACTAATACATTATCCCCTTGTAGGTGCAATAAATTCAAATAAATTTTTTTTAAAAAAAACTCCGACTTAATTAAAATGATATTTTCTTCAAATTTTAATAAGTAATTTTTACCGATGGCTAGTTTACGGGTGTTCTCGCGGCAGAAGTTTCGTGGCTTCAAGCCGAAACAGTCATAGAATCATTTACGCATATCTTCGGATTTTGTGAACCACCGATTTGCTAAATATGACAGCATCGATCAGAACCAAAGTTAATCAGAAGGAGCCAACTCTAGAGGATAATCTGCATACGGAAAAAGTTCTCAGTCCAAGTTGAAGATCAAAACCGGGCTTACTTTTTCTGCATGCCAAGGTGCATTTCGATTTCCCTTACTCTCGAGTGCGTCAATTAATCGGAACTTGATGGGCTTGATATCGCTCAAATATAACATTCCTCAGAACATTTCCTCAGGCTCTAACACCTCTGTAGCAGATAATTCTCTTTCCATCCCATCACAAGGGACCTTAGAATGTTTATCGTTCTCAAGACTAAAGTTTTTTTGCATGGAATCTCGCAAACCACTTTCCAACCGTTTCATAGCTCACTACATTTACATGCGAACCCGACTTTATTGTTTCCGTAGTTTTAGCTGAATTCTTTTTATATTCATCATCGAAAAATGACGAAGGAATATTCCTTCAGCATCACAGATCCCCATAAAACATTAAATTCTGTTCGTCCATCTGTCCGTCTTTATAATGTTTGCTGTAAACATTCTCTTGACCGCAAAAGCAAAAATATTGGAAGTTCTTGTAATGTTTGCAGAAAAATGAAAAAAATCAGCCTCGCTTCCTATGTGTACCCTACTACTTAGGACCATATTTGCACAGAAGACGGCATGAAAAAAAAAACAAGTCTAGCAAGTTAACCATAAATCAGAAGATTTTGCATTGGATGATATATCAAAAAAAAAAAAAAAAAAAAAAAAAAAAAAAAAAAAACGAAACAGCATCTGAAGCGTTCCTTTACGAGACATCGTCAGCATNAAGTTAACCATAAATCAGAAGATTTTGCATTGGATGTTATATCAAAAAAAAAAAAAAAAAAAAGATCCAATTAGGCAAAGCCTATCTGCATCTGAAGCGTTCCTTTACGAGACATCGTCAGCATCGTATTAGATATTGAAACATCGCTCTGAAAACTTTGAAACAAAACGCTTTGCAATTATTGCTAAGGTGGAGCAGTACGTTAGTAATGCAATAATTCATCATAATCTAAAAATAATTTCCCTTAAAAATGAAATGGAAAGACTAAGAGATAAATATTTACATAGACTAAGTAACTTAAGTAAGTAAACGAGTAAGTTAGTAACTGTTTGTTTGCTATCTCTTTACTGGACGAAATTAATGTTGAATTATGTTAAGAGATTAGAAAGGTCTCAAGTCAATTATCTTCCATTTACACAATAAATACTCGAGTGTGGCCAATAAGTAAGATACCTAACTAATTAAGAGGGGGACACAAATACAAAAAAAAAAAAAATTCTGTTAATGTCAGATGGAAGAAATTCTTAGATAACCACATGTCAAACTTCATGACACTTGTTAAGTTAGCAATTGTTTGACAGTCCCAGAAAGCAAACAACTTCAGTTATTTCTTTCTTTGTAGAAGGAGGAAAAGGAGAAGGCGGCAAAGCAGCAAAAAAACTAAAGAGTACCTCGATAAACGTTATAGCGAAGCTTATCTGTCACATTAAAAACTTAAACCCTGAATGGCCGAATTTACGAAGGGTCACACATGCACAAGTGACGAAAGCCACACAGTTCACCTAACTGGGATTACAGCGTTAAAAATCTAAGACGACTAAACACACACATGCCAAATTCGCTTCGTAACCAAATCCGAATGGGTTTTGCGGATTGGCTAACAAGCCAAACCTCACCGAAAAAGATTTTGTTTCTTTTCTTTATTTTAATCTGAATCGATCACTTAGAAGATGTTCCCTATTCATGTAACACGGTGCCGATCAGAAAGAAGTGAGGAAAGCAGAGAATGATATAGAGAGCTCGTGTTCAATCGGTAAATGGCGGTTATGGCTTTATCGACTAACTACTCACTATAGATACGAGCAAAGTAAACTCTACCGCACTCGAGATTTGAGCCCGAGAATACTGACTTAGTAGTCGCCAGTCGTACGGGTTATGAAACGAGTGAAGAAACTAGAGATGAATTTGGTAAAATCGCACCCGGTACAGTTCTAAATTTGGAATGAAAGTCTAAGTCGTTGTAAAGATGAAGAAGCTTAGCAACCGCTAGTAGTAAATACATTTCATTCAATTTGCGAATCATATATGGGTTTAAAAATTGAAAGGTGAAAAATTGAAAAACTGGTTTGATAGAACTAAGAGCATTCGATATTATAGATAGCGATAGATATCCATCCTTTAGATATCTTCCGCGTAATTATATTTACATTGGTTGGGTGGGTTATATGAAAATAAAGTTGAAAGTAGAAGAAGGTTGAGAAGCATTACAATTTATCTCACGTAGTAAGACTGACGAGTCAACGGAACTTAACAGAACTTAACTTAACTTAATAAAGGAAACATTGAGAATAAACAGAAATTTTCGCTAATTAGAGCAAGAGTAACCAAAGCAATCTATTTTTATAAGGAAGCAAAGGTATAAACCGATCCCAAACCAAAATCCTGAGAACAGAAAGCAGGAACTGCTTGCATTTTTATGACAGCTGTAGGAAGAAGGCCACACAACAACAGAGGCATATTCCAGCTTTTTATAGCGTAAGAATTGTGGAGTTCTCGGGATCAGCTAACTGACCTACCTGTATTTGTAGGGACGTCAATGTGCACCTTCAAATGTAGTCTTTGGTCGGATAGGACTTCTAAGTCGATGAGCGCGCATCTACTTTTTCCAATTCTTATAAATCGATTAAATACTCAGTTTTCTTGGCATTGAAAGTTTTTTGCATTATTCCAGATTTCGTTTCATAACATTTAGGCAACACTGAAGGAGATGAGAGTAGGATTTCGTGGTAAAGGAAGAGAGCAGTGTAACATTATCAACGTACATTACGATATGGCTGAACTTAATCACCAAAGACAGATCATTTAGAAAGGATCCCAAGTGGCTGTCACGGCAGAAGCCTGACGTGACAGAAAATTCATGAGTTGTGAGGCAGTTAAAAAGAACTCTCGATGATCGCTTATCTCATTCGATAGGTATGAAAGAAAGCCAGAGGCCTCGAGTTTAAAGCTCACTAACCTATAATAAATTAGGTCAAAACTATTCGAGAAGGCCTTGAAGACATGACAAGTAAACTCTACAAGCTTCGTAACGGTTAATCTTTAGAAAGCCATGCTGAAATAGAGAAGAAGAAGATTTGGTAGCGAAAGCTAACTGTTGAGTAACAATTCGCTTAAACAGCTTTTCTAAAGCGCTCAACTTGGCAAGCAATGCTTTGGTACTTCTTGACTTCACATTTGTGAACATGTGGGAATAAGAAAGCTGGTTCTCCAATACAAAGGGAAAACATCCATTTCGGAAGAGGAAACAAAACTCGTTGAGAACGCAGCACATAATTCAGAAGAGCGTAATTTGAATATGAAAAATGATGGAATGCCATCAGACCTTGGCTAACAATTACATTGTAAATCTTGTAAGCGAAAATGTCGATTTCCGAAATCATCAAATTCCGAATTAAAATAAAGTCTAATATAGATAATTAATTATCAGTTGAATCAAAATCAGTCGAAGAAAAATTTGAATTTTGAAGTAAGAGAGAAAATCGAATTTTCTTAAACGATAATTTATCTCTTGACCGCATTGCAGCACTCAGTAATTTCGTAGGATAAGATACCCATACAGATAAAGAGTAGTAAGGTAATTTAATTTTAATAATCCATTTTTTCAAGTTTGCTCGTTATGCTGTAATCAGAGTTCGATTGTAAAAAAAGAAAATTTCGTATTTCAGAAAAGTCTTACGTTGTGCTACCGACTTCAGGCGGTCAATATTTCTTTTAATAGATGTGACGGTTATATTGTATTTCTTTCTTCCTTCAGTTTATATGGAAACAACGCTTGCACTCTTAATTCTGGCACAAGCAAAAAATATAGCAAAGTAGCGCTTGTTTTTCGTGAACTAATTAGAAAAACAAAAATAAAGAAGAAGAACAGTCATTATTACGCCATTTAAAGCGCATCCAATAATAACAATTCAAGATTTTAAGTAAAATAAATGATGTTTTCTTTACCTTCTCACCTTCTCATCCACATAGATACTAGGGGGTTGCAAAAATGTTGGCCAGCGACTGCTGCAGGTAAAAATGATAAACAAATAGGAAATACCAGAACATACAACGATTAAATTCGATGATTTTGACCTTCCTCTACATAAAACGGCAGTTTTCCAAGCGCGCCCAAGATTCTTCTTCTTTATTTTATTTGAAGAAATCTGCTGCCAAATCCCACCAAACACATTCAAAGGTTTACAGTGATGCTGCCCCATCATATTTTAACTGTCGGTCATGGGTCCAACGTGGGCTTAATAGTTACGACACGAATTGACTCAAAAAGCCACTTTTGACCACTTGTTGCAAGAGTGTCTCGGGTACACTGTTGCAGCTCGAATGGGTAGTTCTGCTACACCCGGCGTACTCACCAGACGTGGCGCCTCCTGATTACCACTTGTTCAAATCGGTGCTGCATGGCTTGACTGGGACGCGTGTCCGCAAACTTGAAGAAATGCGAAAAGGGGTCGATGGATGGATCGCTGCCAAACCAAGACGGTTCTTTCGTCACGGTATCGACAAGTTGCCAGAAAGGTGGGAAAAAGTTGCCGAAAATGATGGACACTATTTTGATTAATGCATGTTGTACCAATTTTCCACAATAAATGCCTTTTCCAAGTGAAAGAATGGCGAACATTTTTGCATTTCCCCAATGTATTGCGAAACTTTACCGGATTTCGGAGTAACCATCGGTCCTCACAAGAGTTTTTATAATATAAATTTGCAATATGATGTAGATGAGATTAATGAATGTGAGACTATAGGCATCCAGTCTATGATATCTGAACTTTTACGATTCAAAGAGAAGTGAGATTTCTTTCACAAATTTTTTCATTAATAATTATTCACTTTTTCTTCATATCGTACTTTATAAGGAAATATTTTTTAATAGTTTTGATTACTAGATCGCATTGTTGTTACGGTTAGTTTGTCTCTGTTGAAAAACTCTTACAAATTTGAAAGAGGCGTTCACGAGAATCTCAGTAGCTAAAGAGCTAGCTAGCACGTCGTGTATTCTTTGACTTAAAGACGACTTGAATGTATGTTTTTTTATGGGCGTGTCAATGAATTGAAACGAATTGAAGCAATCTGTACTAATTGTTATAGAAAAGGGATGCATGCTACTCTTTATTGAATATATTCTTGAGCTTTAGTTAGATGACAGATGACAAATCATTACTTAACGATCAGCAATCCGACCGAAAATTTGTCTATAAAAAATGATTCGACGAATAATTCGATGCGAGTCTTTTTTAAAGAGATCATATATAAATATCTCTCTCTCTCTCTCTCTCTCGGGCTCTCACTCTAGTTCTAGTTTAGAAAACAATAAATAGATAGATAAATAGATAGATAGATAGATAGATAGATAGATAGATAGATAGATAGATAGATAGATAGAGAATTTAAAGTAAAGTGAGTGAGTCATAGAAAGAAATGCATAAGCAATCAAAAATATAATCATAGATATAATAAAATATATTTTAATTTTCGTATCGTTCACTATAAATAAGAACGAACTTTATAGATTTACATTTGGTGTAGGGAACTAAGTATTAAAAGCGGGAAAAAAAAAGAAAAAACGTTGATGTTGTTGTCATGATTTCAAGTGTAATTTACGCAGCAGTTGCTACCGAAATACGCTTAAGATTATTATCGTGCACTGCATTCAAGCGGTGAATGTCACTTTAACAAAACAATACAGACGCAAGCTCAGGCAAGAAACGAATTACAGGTGAGATTATGTAGTGAATGCTTAAAGTATGTACATTAAACAAATAAATAAAAAAAAAAAAAAAAAGTAAATAAATAAAAAACAAAAAAGTACAAAAAAGGTCCACAACTACAGGTTTACACAGGCATGCGAGAAGAAGAAATGGATATAGAACGAATTGTGAAAATACCCTAAAGCATGCGTACAATGAGAAGCTCAATTAGGTGACTATATGTCTCTGCTTGAGCGCTATTTTAAATGTTTATTATAAAAATTTTTCTAAATTATTAGGTTAAAGCCTAAAATGCTTAACGTCATGTTTACATATGCGCGTGGATGTGAAGAAGAAAAAAACAAAAAACAAATCTACGATCTTATCCAATTTATTTATGCAAGTAAACGAGTAAGTAGTAGGCTTTGGTACCGGCGGAGATTTCGATGTACCTTTATTTATTTATTTATTTATTTATGATTTTTTTATTTTTTCTCTTAATTTTCTTTGGGGGGATTTTGTTTAATATCAGCCAGCCAGCCAGCCAGCCAGCCAGCCAGCAGCCTCAGCAAACAAAGGAAAGCGTGTTATCAGATTATTTGTTATTTAACTTATTTTTTGTATTTTTTTTTATTTTTTTTTGGTTTTTTTGGTTTTTTTTTTTTTATTTTGTTAACAGGCCCCAGAGCACGGCCTAGGGTTTGCTTATGTTTATTTGCCTGGATACCTGACCGGAGTATGCGAAGTGGCTTTTACCAAACAAACATATGTGTATATGTGTATATGAGACAGGCAAACAGTAAGACGGGCATGCTTTCATGCCACCATGTATGAACGCATTGTATAACAATTGTACGCGCTTTAATAAACATATAACCGCATTTATGGCTTAGGAAAGATTGAAAGTAAAACATAAATATAAAAATACACTCTACAAAAGCAGCAATAATCACAAAAACAAAGACAACAAGAGCAAAACAAAAAAAAAGTAACAAAAAAAAAAAAAACATCAACAACATCAACAACAACAACGATAATAGCAATTATTATTATAATGCAATAACAAAACATAACTATAGTTATGTTATACTTATGAATAAACATAACAAAGTATATATATATATATATATATATATACATATATATATATATATATATGTATATATATTTGTGTATGTGGGATCTGTATCAACAATCAGTACCAAAAACTGCTACCACTATTACGGTAAGGTATGACGTGAAAGTGTGTCTGCGTGTTTGTGCCAATGTGCACAGTATGGGCGAGTGCTGGTTTTACTTGTAGCATTATCATGGTACGTAGAGTAAGTAACACCAGTAGCCTTAATACATATGTATATGTATATATGTATACACTTACAGACATTCACACACTTTTAGGCACATACAATACAGATATTTTGAATGCATATCGTCCTTATTGCATTTGTACATATCTGTTAATTTTGTTCTTATATATATATATATATACATATATATATATGTATATATATATATTTTTAATTTTTTTTTTTTTTTTTNTTATATATATATATATATACATATATATATATGTATATATATATATTTTTAATTTTTTTTTTTTTTTTTGAGTAAGTCAGTCGAATTCTTTGCGGAGATCTAAGTAAGGTGGTGCTAGATATATATATATGTATATATAGATATATATATATATATATATATATATGCATATATGTATATATATATATATATATATATATATACACATATAAATATTGGAGAGGGGACGAGACGGAAGAAAGTTAACCACACGAAACGTGCTTACTATGCAACAATCATAATCACATCTACAACAATCACAACAACAATACGTAATAAAAAAAAAATAAACAAAAAAAAACATCTCGCATCACACTACAACTCCAACATCATATCACAGCCTCATGAACACAAACGACATTCAGAACGTTTGGAGCCGACTTAGTCTTGGCATCCAATATCCAGTAAGTATATCAGCGCAGCACGGTAGCCGAAAAACACATTTATGTATATTTTTTATAAGTTTGTTTGTTTGTTCAGTTTTTGTTTTTTTTTTTTTGTTTTCAATTTTTGTTTTTTTTTTTTTGTCGCAGGTAACACTAACACCAACACCACAATCACAATCACTTAAAAATTGAACAACTTCTGTAAGAGAGCTCTGTTCATGCCTAAAAATGTGTTCTTTGTGTAAAGCCTGTACATTTATCCGTCCGTTCTTATACTTAAGAGGGTAGGTGTATATTTGTGCATATATATATATATATATATATATATATATATATATATATATATATATATATATATATATATATATATATGTAAAAATCTACGTATATTGTGTATATAAAGTGAGCATAGTTTATACGTTTTTTCTTTTCTCTCCTAAGTTCAACTTAACAAATTTCAAGATTTTCTTTTTTGCGTCTTCTTTTTTCTTCTTTTTTTTTTTAAGTTTTTATCGTTTTTTTTTTATTTTCATTTTGGATAACAGAAGAGATCATCGTCTCGTGAATTTGGTATTTATGCATTTTATGCCTGATCCATGTGGTTTTTACTACACATGCCTTCGGTGCTACTGTGCCTTCTGATGTTCACGTTGTTGCTGCTGCTGATATTGTTGTTGTTTTTGAGCCCATCTGTGGTTTTTCGCAATGACTCGTTTCAATATGTTGCAGGTGGCAAATGTGTAACTATTAGAGTGACCAGATTTAAAGATTGTTCAGTTTTTTTAATAACAATCTGACTTCAATTTGTTTAGTATGATATGGAGCTTTTTCTTCCGACTTGATCTCTGAGCTCTACAAATTTGAACTCGAAGTCCTACATCAAATTCACTCATAGGCGCAACAAATTGAATGCTCGTTGCTTAATCTCAATGAACTGTCTTTAGCGAGTGTTGATGGGACACGCGCTTTTAATGGAATTCCTTTTTCTTTTTTAATTGCGATTAAGGTCAGTGCAGTACATGAGCGTTCAAATCGGATCAGAATATAATGCTGATTATTGGCCATGCTAAGGCAACTTGGCAACTGGGAATTCTCAAGTGCAACAAAAGGAAAGTTTCATCATTCACTGCTCGACGTATTGGTAACAAGCGAATGTTGTTTAATAACGGCTTCGCAAAGGCCAATCGCTTTTTTACGAGGTCAAAATGTATTCACAATTCGCTCAAATTATGTAAAAGTAATGAATTTCTGTCCGAGTCCCGTTTTTAAGCTTACGACTGACTGGTTGTATCAATAATTTCGAATGACTTCAGGATTTAATTATATCAAACCTGACCCTTTGGCTTGTGGCATTCGGTACTTTTCAAGCTAAGATGCACTCGCATTTTGTGCTTCATAACTCATCACTTCACTTCATACATCATCCTTGAAGATAAAACATGCAAACAAGTACGCGCTTATTATCGTCTATTGATTTGTACTGTTCGAGTTCATCTGGCATTACTCCGACTATCCTATTGGTATTCAGACCAGAGAAGATTGAACAATGTTTTCGCCCTCCAACGCCCTGTATGGTGTTTTAAGTATTTCTGAGAACTTTATATCGCTAAAGACCATTTCAAAATGTTTCCAGAAGTAGAAGAACTCTAAATTACTAACTCATAATTGGGTGAAGAATACAAAAAAAAAAAAAAAAAAAAAAAAAAGAGGACGCTGAAGGCTTCGTTGAAGAATAAATGATATAAACGTGCAGCGAAAGTTGTCGAAAGCTTTGCCCCGTTGAAATGCACCTCTGGTCATCTTTAAAAACCACTAACAATAATTTTTCTTTATGAAATATGAGAAGTCTAAAAAAAGAAACAGAACCTACAAGAAACAGGAAAAAAGACTGAAGCAGAAAAAAAGCCAAACATAAATTAAGAAAAAATAAAAAATCTACATAAATGTGCACATATGTACGTCCATGTATAGACGGCTGAAAAAGATATCCACTCAGGGTAAACAAAAAAGATTTTATGATCTAAGGTTACTTGGACAGGGCAACGAGAGCAAGCAGTTCTTTTAATTTCTGGTATTTTTTTTTTATTTTTTATTTTTTTTTTTTGGGACAACCGCGCATGATATCGAGCAGTTATTGGATGTGTTTGAAAGTTCAGGCGTTTTCGTTCTTTGTTTTTTTTTTTTGTTTTTTCTAATAATCAACTTTATAAACATCGTAGATTTTGTCAAGTTGACGGGATGTTAGTTGAAATGAAAGCTGAAAAAAGGGCAAAGCAAATACGAAATTTTTTTTATCTCAAACCAACCAACCAGCCAACCAACCAATAATTAGAAATTTGTCTGTCAGTTAGGTTAAGAAGAACGTAACAAATAGCTTTGAAAATTTTCGCTTAAGATTAAATTTATTTATGTCTAATATGAATGGCAAACTGTGACAGCTGATTAATGGTAACGGTAGCGTTATGCTAACTGGGGTTGATAATAAAAAATTGATTTCTTGCCCAAAAAAAATTTTGCTTTAAAAAGAAACAAGTCTCAGACCCAATGTAAGAGAGAAAGAGAGAGAGAGAGAGAGAGAGAGAGAGAGAGAAAAAAAAAAGAAATACTTGTTGACCATTTGGCACTTGAGAGTTGAGTTCAGCTAAGTATGATGGTGAGCTGAACGCTTAATACGTGTATGCATGCATACGTGTGTGCGTATAGGCTCTTGATTTAGCGAAGGATATAGATTACAAATTCGAAAACAAAGGCCTGAGCATGAAAAACAGTCATGAACTGATTTTGAACAACACTCTAGACGAAAAAAAGGTTTGATTTTCTTTTTTTTGTTTTTTTTTTTTCTTTCCTTTTTTTTTTTATTTCAGTAGAAATAAATCAAAATTCTGAACATAAAGTAAAGACAGTCTGCTTGGGTTTGGGGGTAAAAAAAAAAATAAAAAAAAAAAAAAAAAAAAAAAAAAAAAAAAAAAAAAGCAATGAAAATAAAAATTAAAATAAATAAATAAATAAATAAAACACCGACAATGCGACATTAACAACATCATTGTGTTCATTGTTATTGTTGTTGATGTCTTCAGATGTCAACTTCTCTTCAAACCGCAGCCAGGTAAATACGACAATATTTTATGTAACGTGCGTTGTTGAGCTTCTTGGCTGGGCTGATATTCCGATGAAGCACGTGACAACTCCACCTACACATGTAAAACGGTTTTTTCCACAATACAATACAACAAAAACGCCATTAAAAAGTGTATTTAAAATAATTTTGTTTATTCCGTCTGGCAGTAGATAAGCAAAAAAAAAGAAACATGCAAAACAGTCAGCCATATAGCCCGCCTGCCAGTCAGTCAGTCAGTCAGTCAGTTAGTCAGTTAGTCAGTCAACCAGCCAATTGGCCAATCGGCCAATCAGGCAACCAACCCGGCAATACGCAGCCAACGACACAGCCAAACAAATCAACAACAGCTAAGCACATTTAAAGTCAATGGAGTTAAATTGATAATATTGTTGGTATAATCGTTGTTCATTATTGTTGCCTGCTGTTGCTCTTGTTGCTATTGTTATTGCTAGTATTTGTGTTGGTGGTATTGTTAATGCTATCGCTGTTGTTGCCGTTGTTGTTGCTGATGATGGCGATGGTGTTCAAACAAGCATATAACTGTTTTAATTGTCAAGTCTGGTAACTATTTCATTTGTCAAGCGAGACTTTCAAACACTATATTTAAATGTGGTTTTGTCAGTTAATTATATTGTTGCTGATGTCTAACTAAATGCATTATTGTTGCAGCTCGAAGTTATATGTTTGATAAAAATGCAACACTCATACAGGCACACAAATTCACACACACACACACACACACATACACGCATGCACATAATTAAATACACGCACGCATGCATACATCAATATGTATGCTATATATAGCATACATTCACAGATGCTCCCAAATGCACGCACATACGCGGCGCACGCAGATACGCATAATATGTGTAAACCTTATCATCATTGTCATCGTCATAACTTTGTAAACAATTGTCGGTCAGAATGTGTTAGCGTTTTTACTTCATTTAAATGCGTTCATACGCCTTTAGTATCATCGTCATGTAAATGTACCCTATATATAGTTATACGATGTATAACTATAATCACATATATGCCTATAAACAAACATATGTAAATCTATGTTTACGTATATGATGGGTTGGTTGTTTGGTTGTTTGGTTGTTTGGTTGTTTGGTTGGTTGCTTGCTTGCTTGCTTGCTTGGTTGTTCGTTCTTCGTTAAACAATAAATGCGTAACATACGTGTGAGCGTCTTTAAATATGTAAAATTATGTGTAAATATGTATGCGATTTTTTGTGTGCATGCGTGCGTGCGTGCGTGCGTGCATGCGTGCGTGTGTGTATATGTTAATGTGTGCACGTTTTCTTTTCACTCCATTCTTTAACGGCATACTCATATATCACCGGCTTGTATTACAGGTTATCTGTTGTCACAAAAAATAATAGCACCAGCAGCATAAACAAACGCATTTCTTTACCATTGTAGGCCGTAAACTGTTTTTCATTGTTTTTTGTTTTTTGTTTATTTTTTTTTTTTTTTTTTAAGCGTTAGTTCTTATTGCAGTTGTGCCTTAATGTTAATATAAATTTTTTGTATTTTTAATTTCATTTCACAAATTAATGCAACGCTGCTTGGTATAAATTCTCTCTGTGTGCTCATGCGTATGTATGTATGTGATGTATGTATGTATGTGATGTATATATGTATGTATGCATGCAAATGTGTGTTTTGGAGTTTTAAATTAACTGAATCGACACCAATAAATCAAATTATACGAGCGCTCAAGTTAATTGCGGTTGTCACATATGCACACAACAAACAACAACACATTTACACACCCAAAGACAACAACACGAATAAATAAAATATTACATATATATATAATCTTTGAAATATCTTTTCTTTCCTTTTTTTATATTTTTTAAATTTTTGTTTTTTTTTTTTTTTTTTTTTTTTTTTATTAGATTACGATGTTGTGGGATTGATTTCGTACATGTTAGCTTTTGTTTGACAAGAAGACACCCTCAATTACACGATCCCCGTCTTTGTAAAGCACATCCGCCTTTGCTTATATTAAAAGTTGATTTCATTAATTAAAATCAAACAACTCATCGCATCTGGAAATCGCAACTTTTCCCTATATATATATATATATATATATATATATATATGTAAATTACAATTTTTATCTCGCACTCTCGTTCGGCGATATATTTTATGGAACTTTTTGATCAGAAGATGGGAATGCGAGAAATTCAGACGCTCTCACATCATTCATAGATTCGCAGCGAAGGAAGTAATCACCGGTATGCGTGGGCGATGTATTATTAGCCGTTGTAAACGAACGAAACAAGTTGTGGACTTTCGATTTCCTAACTGTAATGATTTTTATTGTCTTCACTACTCTATGGCCACCAGATGGGTATATTAAGTTCGTGTGGATGTGTGCAACATCTAAAACGATTCGAGAGTGACTTAAGTTTTTTATGTATTACTCGTTTAACCAGAGTTTCATGTCCATCCGTCTGGACATTTTACGGCTGTTATTATATGTTTGCTTTCACCCTATAGAATGCAAATTTTTCATTTTTTTCATAACATTTGAATTGTTTCGAATAATTCATACCATCACTACTCGTATAGGGGGACACGGCCCATCATTAAATATCCTACACCACCTTACAGGTATTCATATCGGTACATATATAAAAGTAATACGGGAAATACCGGAAAACTGGTGAGTAGGCTTTAGTGCAATTTGTCAATCAATTTGTTGTATATATGTTATGTTCAAAAGTATTGTTATACATACTGTTGAGCCTCTTGTTATTTTCCAATGGAAACATTCATGTAACGAAGACAAGGAGAAACCCAAAAAATATTGCAGAATCAAAATCTTGTATAGCTGAACCACACACTAATAGACGAATGATATAAGACACTTAATGAAGCTCGAGAAGACGTCGTCGATTTACTCTTAAACGATCCCCAGGATTATTGATATGTTTCGGGGTCGGTTTACGGTTCTCCCCATCGAGCAAACTCGCATTTTGGACTGATGGTTTTCGTTAACGACGGTTCGCTACGAATTGATGATACTCGATAGTGTTACATTGTTCTACACACACCGACGATATCACAAATATTCCGTAGCAAATACAAAGAACAAAAAGCCTATCTCGATACAAAAGCAATCGCAGGCCATCGACCCAAAATGCGATCCTATCGTTTTTTGTCTATCATATCGTACGATAGGGAGCTCGATAACGAGAACCGTAAACCGGCCCCTGATGTAGAAAAATGACTGCATGAATTTTGTAGAGTTCATCGCAAAGATAAACGTATTTTGTAAGGCCGTTTCGCTTGAGTTTCGCTTATGTGTTCAGATTTTTAAGAAAAATCTTTACAAATTTTTCATTATCGGTTTTTTTATGTTTTCAAAGTAATTCACTTATCGATAATTATGATATCGAGTTGTTAGACGAGAGCACTACTTATCGAAGTGCTCAACGATCAAATATTCGATCCTGCTTGAATTCGTCATTTTTCTTGTAAAAGGCAATGAAACTACTTTTCATTTACTCACTGCGTTTTCGCAAGAAACAAAATAAAAACAAATAAGTGAAAGCATCATAATCGAGCTAGGCCGACCGATAAGTACCTTACACCATATTGTCTACCACAATTCTCATTTATGCCATAGAACACAAATATTAATGTCACCGTTTTTATATGAACTTCTACTACTGCGGAACTGTATATCAAAAATTAGAGCTCTTTCCGTAGGAGTGATTCTGTGCAAGAGGTTCAAAAATTGTGGTAAATATTCAAAATATAGCATAATTAAGTTTTATAACAAACAACGGAAAGTTAGGCACTTTTGCCTTAAAATACAAAAATTTTTGTGCCAATCCTTATATGAGGTACGATCCAAAAGCGTACGTCATCCAAATTTTATAGGGTTAGTTTCTATATCAAATTATTGTGCATCAGTGTCCATCATAAAATATAAAAACTTCAAATTTTTTGGCCTAAAAAACAAAAAAATTTTCGTAAAAATCGTTATATATGGTAGGATCGGGAAATAGGCATGAGTGCATTTCTTTTTATCGTAAGCTACTAAAATGGATTAAGTTTTATTATAACATATTAAAGTTTAGACTTTTCCGCCCTACGAAGGATCAATTTTCATGAAAATGTATATATAGGCTTGGGTCCAAAAAATAAGCCAAGGTGATCTCAATTTGGTACAATTAATATTTTTTATTTTAAAATACCTTCAGTCACATGAACTTCAGTTTTCGTTACATGAGAAAAGTCGGCCCTACCTACCGGTCAAAAGTTTCATACCAATTTAGAATGCGGAAAAACTATTGCTTAGCCACTTTTGTCGAGAAATTTTGATAATTCAAAATAGCTCGTTGTATGGGAAGTAGTCGAGAAAGTAGACCGATAAGAACGATTTTCAATAGTGTTCGTCGTGTCAAAGGATGTGAAGATAAATTCGAATTTAGCCCGGAAACGCCCTAGCAGATCGCTATTAAGTAGTTAGGATTTAGATATAGTTGGGCTTGCAAGCCCTACATCACTTAGCCGAAGACAGTTATTCAAATAACGACTTTTCGTTTCCATCGAGAGGTAAAATCTATTCCAAATGAATTGTTTCGAAAAGTTTCCATCATCATTTCCAGTACAGATCTCTGCCTTAAGTGAAAACGGTATAGTGGGCCATTAAGTACCTTACGCCGCCCTACAGATATTTATATATATATATAGGTATATAATATCTTTTCAAAATAAGATGCTATATGGTAAGTGGTCGCAAGGGTCATCCGATCCGAATTATTTGTCCCTTTTCATCAAAATATCTCCAAAAATTGCGGTCTACAGGCTTGACACAAAAATACATGGACAGAAATCAGACAGCGAACAAACGGATAGACAGACAGACAAGCTTATGTATCGGCTGTGTATCTATTTCAAATTCATCTGGGTAGTGTATACATCTCTACAAACATAACGTATCCTTGTATCGCACGTGGAGCAGGGGATTGAAGGAGATTGGAGAGGATGGGCGTATTTGACGCGGTCCTGTTGGGCTAACAACCTGCAATTTCCAGCTGTTGAAAATCACGATATGCAATAACGCAGGAATCTTCATGATTCGCATGCTTTTGTGGGCCCATCTTTCTAACACCTTAACGCATGCTATTTTTTTTCTTTTTTTTTTCTTTGTTACTAATTTTTACATCATGTTTACATACTTAACCTTCGTCTTTGCTTGCATGCAAGATGCTTAAAAGAAACTTTCACACACACACAACACACATATGCACACAGTTATTGATGGATACATTTTGTCCTCCTAGTGCAGCTTAACATCATTTAAATCGAACAGCAATCATTATATGGAGAATAGTTTTATTTTACTTTGTTTTTGTCATTTTATTTCAATTTTTATTAATTTTTACCAAAAAATTGTAGAAAAAAAAAACTAAACTTTTTCACATCTTGTTTGTTATTTTGAAAATATTTAAAATCATTTGCTTGTGTTTTTTTCTTTTTGTATAAATTAAAGATATTAAGAAATGTTCTTAAAATCTTCGTTTGTATCATAGGTTCAGTTAAGTAGAAAAAAAAAAAAAGAGGGAGAGAGAGAGAGAGAGAGAAGAATTAAATTTAAAGCATAGCTTAAGTCGTTGACTCTATCGCTTCAGTTTGAAAGGGATTGAGCGCACACGTGTGTTTGAAAGCGCGAAAGTTGTGTGTTTGTTTGCGTATTAGACACATTGCTGTTAGAACTTTAATCGAATTCTTTGTTAGTGCAAATTTTTACAGATAAGATATTAGATGTCTAAGAGTCTATTAATCACTATTTGCGTTCAGAACGATTCAATAAAGAAAAATACGTAGATAGAATTATACATAAAGGAAATGCTATAAGTACAAAGATATATACAACAACAAAGATATCTAAACACTGCTTTTCTGTCTTTTTTCTCTTTATATGTTCAAATGTCAACTTATGTATAAATGTATATTTGAATATATTTTATTAAGTGTTGTGCTATGCGCGGTGTTTATATATAACAGATACGGGAATGACGGGCCATAAAATTTATAATAAATAAATAAATAAATAAATTCAAATAATGGCAACAGAAAGGAGTATAAGCCGGAAAGGGCGACTGTATACGAATTTTTTAATGCTCTTTACAAAACATATGACAATATTCTTATGCACAAATAGGGTGAATTTTTCCACGGCGATTCTCGAGGGACCACAATCAAATCAAAACTAACATATTAATGTTTTGCTGATCGAAATCTATGAAAACTATATCAAGATAAACACGACTTGAGGTCCAAGCTTAGTCTTAGCGATAGACTTGCTGTGAAATCATGAAAGTCTCAACAGAAAATGGGCAGAGGGATAAACACGATTTAACATGATTCAAGATCTTTGCCTTATCTGGAGAATGAATATATAAATATATATAAATATATATATGTATATAGACAATTCCTAGCTCGAGTGTCAGTTTTCGATCTCGATCTTTCAAATCATAAAATATTCAGCAATAAACAAACAGAGACATGGATAGGTTTAATGTTACGATCGATATATGTGTATATATATATATATATGTATATATTTCATATTTGAGAATGGGCATACACATATACAACTGTACCTATTATTTAAGACTAAAGGAGCATGAATTCGCCTCTTAAGGAGGTTTGATCATACCTTGAATATTAAAAAATGATATAGAAACAGAATTATGGGGAGGAAGGGCACATCTCGATAAATTAAAATTTGACTCTTTGATCGATTATTGCGTGAAATTTTCCAAAAAAAAAAAAAAAAAAAACAAATTCATAAATATTTTATATTTTTTAAATTAATGTTTGAAAAATATCTTCACACAATGTATGATTTGTGGTACCAAATGGGAAATTGTGGCGGTATTCAAAAAGGAGACATTGTTTTCTGAGGACCATGCCATGCCTTCTCAAAAAAAATTTGAACTTTTTTTTTTTTTAGTGCGCGCAGATTGTCAATCGGCTGGGATCGTTTCGGTGAGTAATTCGTCTTCTTGCTTTTCATCTTTTAATGATATCGAGTGAAAACCTTTTTTTTTTATTGATTGAAATGAAATTCTTTTTGATCCAAAAGAAGGGAACAACAAAATTTCTATAAATAAAAAAGTTTTGTCACATGAGCTCTTTAGTTACATTTGTACATTAAAGTGTGCATTAAAGACTAAGAGCTGGCACTTAGAAATGTCGCAATTGCCACACAAGTGTTTGCATAAACCAAGGAGTCTAACAATTATAGCGATGTTCTGTAAGGTCTACTTCGAACCGTCCTGACAACGGACAGAAAATCCAGCATCTACAATAATTTTGTGAAGTATTATGATTGGGGAGAGAAGATTAGTACTCCGTGCGGGAACTGCAAGTGTGATTGGATATTAACTTTAATTAATGTTAGATCAACCGATAAGCAATGCTAGACGCCTTTGGTTGAATTGCTGGCAAATCTATCGCGTTTACCTCATCGACATTGGGACACATTGCACATTGCTGAACGTTACGTGCGATATAGAGAGATTAATATACTTTTTCGGAATGGGGTTGAAAAATATTTATCATAGTATCGCGCGTATAATAAACACATTGACGTTTAATTAACTGACATTTTAAAGTAAATTAAATGTAGAAAAAGAAAAAAAAGAAGGCAAAAATTGAAACTAGTTTGAATTTTTTTCTTTACATTTTGGTGCTCTCAAACTGACAGCAACAGCAACAGCAACAGCAACAGCAACAGCAACAACAACTAGCCCCTAGATAAACAAAACAACATTTGTATTGAGAACCAAGTTGTGTAGATAATGGCCGGAAGTTATGTCATTAAATCCCAATAGGAAAGACAAGACAAATATAAAATACAACGAAACGTACGAAACGGTACGAAATGAAAAAAAAGTAATTGTTAAGAGTTTGATTTCAAAATATGCACACACACACACACAGGCACCGAAGCACATGAACACAAAACCGAACGGAAAAAAAGAGACAACACAAAAAAGCAAACAAACAAACAAACAAACTCACACATACGGACGGACAAATATTATATTCCAAATTGATTGATAAACGTCAATGGAATTGATTGTTGTGAAAACAAATATTATGGGAAAACAGCAAATGTTATGTTAGTCCAAACGTGTACCTCGAGATTCTTAAACTGTTAGCTTTCTTCGTTTTTTTTTTGTTTTTGTCATGGCACACGTGCGTTTGTGCGTTTGTGCCTTTGTAAGAACGCCAGGCAAAAACTGATTTCGAAAGACAAGGTCGTGAATTTACGCATACACACACACACACATATATATATATATATATATATATATATATACGCAAACACACACATATACACATATACACATATATATACACACACACACACACAACTTAAAATGAATACTAAAATCACCACAAGTTAACTCGTTTCTCCAACGACCTTTACCACAAACAGGAAGGGTTCCACTAAAAGAAGACAATAACTTTAACTTTGGTTGGATATTTCTGGTTGGTTGTATAAATTGATTGCTGGTGCTTTCGTAACTGCGTTTGCGAGCAAAAAGAAAAAGAAAACCGAAGAAATTGTTGTTGAATTTGATAAACAGACCAACAATAAAAAAAAACGAAAAAAAAAAAAAAACAAAAAACAAAACTCTCAGCTCTTTTGCCGCAACCAACAATTGAAGAACAACAATGTTGTTAAAGGTAGGGAGAAAGCAAAAAACTTGGCAACAACTGTTGCTAAATACATAACATTTTTATAAGACTTCGCGTATCGTTTCAGAGTTAAGAAATAAAACAGAAACATAAACCCCTTCGTTTAGAGACTTAAGAGAGCACTTTGAGTACCTAACAATTAATGTTGAAAGCAACATGCATCGAATTTCAATAAAAACCAATCATTCTCCCAAGACTCCCAAGATAAGGGAAGATAATAACCACTTGTCCAACCAATTGAGCGATCCTTCCGATTTTCTTCTTCAAATATTTCAAAATTCAATCAATAAGTGAAAATGGATTCATAAGTTCGCAACTTCTCTATATTAATGGTACTAAGAGAACACGTAGTTATCAAGAAATTCCCTCTCTCACGTGCTTACATCATATATTCGAAACTGATTTGTCAAATATCCGGTAGTCGGCTAAGGAAACTTATTTATTTGGTTTTTGCGAAAAGAAAACACAGAAAAGAAAGGAAAACAAAGAAATTTCGAAATGTTGTGCAGGGAGTGGTTGAATAAAAAAGTCAATCTATTACCTACTTTTTAACTTTCTACCTTAATTTTCATAAACCGCAAGAGTTCTATTAGCAACAATATCTAAAGCGGGTCTTGTTTGAATCTTGTCGAAAACGGCCCGGGACCTTATATCGATTCCAAGTTATAAACGGAACGACAAAGTTAACATAAACGAATTCTCTGATTACGAATATAAAATAAAGCAGAAACAGCAAAGCAAAACTATCTGAAATATTTGTGGTGAACAGTTTAATAGCCGGCTGATACAAAAACCGCAAACATCCCGAATTATAGAAGCATAGACCGTTCACTTGCATTCATTGAAAACCTTTAGCGTTAAGGGTTTATTTATTTTATTTTTATCGAATTAATTCCGTTCAATTTTCACATGGAATTCTTCCGTGCCCTATATTTGCTTAGGTATGACATAGGGGGCGAGAAAGTGAACAAATTCAAGCAGAGGAGAATTGATTTACCAATAGCGGAGATATAGGATCGATCTCTTAACTTTTTGATAGATATTCATAGACACCTCTCGAGGCACTTTCTCGAGAGCACACACAAACAAACCGAACAAATTTTCCAAATCATATTTCATAGGTTGCACTTGTATTCTCTGCATACGCGATATGCATATGAATTTGTTGGCAAGGAGTAATGCAACTATGCATTGGTATATGTGTGTATATATATATATATATTTAAAAAAAAATTTATGATAATTTTTGATAACTTACCTCCCAATGACTGAACATTAATTGCGGACATGCCAACCCTGAAGTTTGCTTTCGTATCTCTTGAGCAAAATTGAACGATTCGATCACTGGTAAGATCGCCGAAACGAAGAAATTACCGCTACCCTGTGTTAAATCGCCAGAAAGAATTTTACCGTGACGTCGACCAATAACAGCATACATTTTTCCTAAAATTAATTAAATGAAAATTATTTTTAAAATGCAGTCTAAATATAACTTGATCACGGTTCGAGTGATCGCGAAAAATTAAAGTTTAAACTTAAAATTCTTATACAGTTAAAGCAAAATTCCTCATAAGCAGGATCGGAAAGCTTGCAATCAAAGTTTTATGCTCTATACTTAGTTTTGATATAATAAATCGCCTGACTTCAATAAAACGCCTTCGCCATATCATCATTTCAATTATGCAGCTTTTCCATACATATTTACAAAAACAAAAAAAAAAAAGCATGCATATGGTGTATTAAGTGTTCCTGGTTATCACAACGTACATTTCGCACCCACATATATACCCGCATGCACACACCAACACACTAACACCCACACACACACACACACACACACGGACACACGAACACACACACACACAATTAACAAGGATAACGTCTCGATGTCTCATCTACTTCGCCCAACTGTTAAGAGACAACCGAAATCTTTTCCTTCGATATTGAAAATGCGAGAAATCGCTTCACGTATCTGATTACAAAATACAAGCATTTCTTTTAATTTGATTATACGATAACACAAACAGACCGTCATATACAACGTGGCTTTCATCAATATTGTTAACGTCGATGCCGGACGGATTAGTATTATGAATTACGTACGACAAAGTGATGAAACGAATTAACTAAGACATTAAACCTGTATAGCAAAATGGTTTAACTAGAATTTTTGCAGGAAAACTGTAAAGTTGTGAAAATTATTTTTTAAGATAAACATTAACACAATAGTAAAAGGAATTAAAAAGCATAGGTGATGTGTATTCGTAATTAATTTTGAATCTTATGGAATCGAGATATAATATAAATAATAGGCTCAATATAGCTTAAATGATTCGAATCTTATAATTGTTCCGATTGATGATTGTAGATGAAAGGAAAAGGAATAAATTTTCAAGATTAGATGAATAATGAACGCCTGAGACACACACCACAGCACTAGCTTAGGAAAATTTCTATTCTTTACATTGGGTCATTGTAGGGATGAGAATGTGCGATAGTTGCGATTTCGGTAATAAAGCGTTTCGTTGATTGTCTTCACACAAGCTACAATCATGCGTCATTCACCTAACACCTAACTTTATTAAGAGGATGGGCCCTTGTAACAATTAAAACTTTTGTTTGAATGGAAAGAAAGTTAAGTTAGGAAGAGGCATTTAAGCGTATCTTGCAGTCTTGGAAAAACAACATTTTGGAAAAATACTACAAAATGGCAACACCAGAGTCATTTCCGCTAGGCAATCGCAATTTAAGGAACTCTGCCTCCAATGATGCAAATTTTAATTAAAAAAAAAAAAAAAAGAAGAAAAAAAAAAGTCAATTATATTTACATATTTATAATTACTGTTGTACATACATACTTACCAATAATTAAAATTAGTTCAATTAAAACAAATACTTATAATAATAAATAGACGATATAAATAAAGGCTTACGTTAATATTATGAATACATTAAAAGTAAATATGCTCACTAAGATTATACTGAAATTATAATTGATATGCTAAGGTATGTGAAATACATTACGAATACGTTAGAGAAATATGTAGGATTTTTTGCAAATACTTATCTTCATTCATTATTGTTGTGAGTGTTTGAGTGTGAAAAAGTCACTCTCCGATTTAAAATAACTTTGTAAATTAATTATTATTTATTAATTAAAATTTGTAATTAATAATCTCAAAAATATCCTCTGCGGGATGTCATCGCAAGGACACTTTAAAAAATTCGAATGGAAAAGTGTTTCAAGAGAGCGCGTTTAAGGTTCCCCTTCCCCGTTCGGAAAATCATATTTGCCGGCACTATGTCTTTTCATATCAGTCAACAATTTCACAATGGCCTACTACTCCCTTAAGCTCTTAATTGGTTTCCTTTTTGTCATTTCAAAATTTTTCTTCTGAGAGGGCCAAGTGGCTACCACTTGACCAATCTGTACGGTTTCCATTTTTTAAATATTAATTTAAAACGATTATTAGATTCTGATGTCTAGATTGTGGAACCGTTTGCATTTCTCCGGCACGAAACGACCATTATCCCCAATTATTTGAAATTACACGGCTCCTAATTTACTTGATTGTAGGGATTCTAATGTTGTTGCTTCAGTGGTTGGGTCAAAAAAAGAAAAGAAGAAAAACAAAAACGCCGATTCCGATTTCCGTCTCACTACTCGTCGAAATAAAATCGACATTGCGAACAATTGCACCGGCTGACCTCGAATGGGCTAACCCTACTTATTTCGTGTTTTACCTTAATATCATCTTAAGTTCTGAGGTAGAATTTAATGCTTTGAAAATTCAATGTGGGAGGAAAACTAACTTGTGATTTTTGCCCTTACACATCCTTTCTTCTTTAGGTGACGGGTAATCGGTGGTGGTTACGGATAGAAAAGCGTCATGTGATCTCCAAACTCTTCTCAGTCTCCAATCGGTCTTCATATAATTGAAATAAACGCCTAGGAAGTCAAAGAGGTAAGACAATTACGATTTCCATGCTGCATACAAGAAAATACTTGTATACTTGTACCTGCAATAGGTGTATGAAACCGTAAAGATCAGACGGTTAGAATTTTCATGTTATACCGTAAAATATTGAGGTGAGAATAAGAAAACCGTATAGGTTAGCATACCTTAGAATAATGATAAGGAAAGGAAAAAAATCGTCGAAGTAAGATTGCCTTTGTAATATCAAAAAGCAAGCATACACCGGGTTAGGAGCCCTTGGATAAAGTTGACGAACTAACGGCATCCGTTAGTTTGCAACATAGGCTGCTATATCTATCAAGCCTTGATCAAGGCGATGTAGTGAAACGTCAAATTTCTATCATCATTCTTCCATCGTATGTATAAAAGAAAAAAAAAAATTAAAAACTACAAGTCCATAGGTGTTAGTTAGGTGTGATATCCCTTTGTGTTCACTGAAAGTTGGCTTCTTTTTTTTTTTTTTAAATTTATATTTTCTTCGCCGTTTAGTAGAAGTCTTCAGCCATGCGTCGTATGCAGATCCGATCCTAGCCAAATTTTCCGCGTTTTTGTAATCTGCGAAAGAAAGACAAAACTATTTTTCACCGATTTTTACCGAGGTACACTGAAAATGGAAAATTCTCTTTTATATAACGATTTTTATAAGATGGGACTTGATATGGAGAGTAAATATTATTCAGTATAGTGCATTTCCTATATCAGTTGTCCTTGCGCCCAAAGATATATCAGTATATCAGATTTTACCAACGCTTTTCATATCTTGCCAGATGTAAACTAAACACAAGAACACATCGACAGGCATCGGACAAACGCAGGACTAGACGGACGGACGTAGTTGCAACGATTCAGAAAAACATAACTGGTATTTAAGGATGGGCACTACGCTGTCTTTACCTGTCATACATAAAAGCAAAACTCTTAAGCTACAGAAAAAAATTACCCTTTGCAGTTTTTAGAAAAATTAACAGTGACGCGTAAACTCCCGATTCACGTGACATAGTGAATATAAGGGACATTTTCTAGTTCGGCCGCGCTAGAATCCCAATTTAGGTGTTCTCCCATATCCCTTTTTTGCTAACATTCCAAAAAATTTCTAAAAATTGTTCCTAAAAGCTGCATTTGAATTTTTTGTCACATTGTCCATAAAAATACTTTACCTTTTCTCATTTAGAGAGAATAAGATTGCAAATCCAACTCTATCTTAATCCTAGCTAATTATTCGGTTAGGGCGTTTGCAGAACTCTGTTAAGGAAGGAAGACGGAAGAAGGTAGGTGTCTTTGCTGGCTAAATTCAAAGTGACCTTCACACCCTTTGAAATTTGGTACCTTAACGTGCTTCGACTCAAGGTCAAAGGCTGTTCAAAATGGTTTGGATCGGTCCACTTTTTCAATCACTCCTCCTATCATGTCCTATTTTGGGAAGTCGTTATATGAAAAAAAATTGCAATTTTCAAAATATCTCGACAAATCTCTCGGGGTACTAGTGTTTGGACATTCTTAATTGGTCTGAAAATTTCACTACGGCTGAGGCAATTTTTTAAGCCGCAATTTTATAACCGGTTGCTACGAAAACTGAATCTTTATATAGCAGAAAGTTATAATTTTTAATATTTGGTGATGAAAATCAGTTCATAATAGTTAATTGACAAAGAAATCAATCTTACCGAATTTGGACCGCATAGATCTATTATTTGAATACGGCTGCATATAAGGAGGATTCCTCCGATATGCGCGCTTTCACGAAAGGTATGCCTTTGCATGAAAATAATGCGTACAATTTGGTGTATTATCACCAAAACGAGTGAACCAGTGAACGAGTGGGTGTAGGATACAGAATAGTCGGCCCTACCCCATTATAATTTTTTTATTGCTGTTGTTTACGCTTTCTACTATACTCGTAATATGTACTTTTACTGTTTGTTTTCTCTATGGAATACGTTGAACGGTTTGGTGCGAGTTTCATTATTCTGCGTCCTTTCGTTAATTTAATAACTCGGTCCTAACTAATGGCTCTTTCCGTTTTAACGGCGGCTAGTTCTGGTTTTTCTCGCCTCCTCGAACACGAAAGCTCTCGCCGTTTATCCTTTTCCTGTTGGCATCTATTCGATTCGAATAGCATTCATATTTGCATTGAAACTCCATCCGAAAGTCTTACAATTTGTAGACATTCAATATTACATATGTATAGGCTTTGACATTGATTTTAGTCCATAATTATAAGATATTTACCTGTTGCTGCATTTGCTTGCTTTCCAAACAATTTCTACTTCTTTTGCAGTTTAATGTGTGATATTATTATTATTATTACTATTGTGCTCGTTTATTCTAAGGTATTGAAATATCTTGCTAGTTGCTTCTAATGTTGTTGCTGGAAAAAGGCTCACAACTCTTAGAAATAACCCACACGATCCCAAGAGAGATAAGGTAGAAGCCAAAAGTACATAACCAACCGATGGATTCTTATCGTGTGCGCGCGTTTTTCTGGTTGGAGTTCTTTTTAACATCACTTATCTGTGTTGTTTTATATGTGATTGCTCGTGCATAGTGTGTGCATTACTTTAGGCATTCTATGTGTAGTATAATGTGCGCACGCGTTTTTAGCACACACCGAAACGTTTCCATACCCACCACCAAAGCATGGAGATTTACTAATTTTATTATTTGATTTGCAGAAACGAGTATAGAAATTTTTTATTATCTTCTGTCTGTTCGTCAGTTTGTCTGTCCATTGTAAACGATACTAGAGTTGCCATCATTGAGAGAAATGAACTGAAAACTTCTCGAAGGACTAGAATTGAAAACAAATCTACGATAAGCTGAAAAATTCAAATCACTTTGAAAAATCTTTACAACCTCGCAAATATATTCTCGTTCATATTTATCAATTAATAAGCAAAAAAAAAAAAAAAACTTGTCTTCATGTGCTTATTTCATATAATTTCATCTCTCCTGGACGCATGTTCGGATGTTAAGAAAGTATTGGCAAATATAAGGAAGCGTAGCTGCGCTAGGCTGTTGTTCTGAATTGTAGACAAATGTATGTGAAGCGTTTGCTTTTCATTTCCTTTTTTTTCATGTTGTGTCGTCCGTCTCATATGATTTCTAGTTTCTCTTGTTTTATTATTAAGTCACGTTAATAACGTTTACGAATTAGCTAAAGTGCGTGCTCGTTCCCGGCAATTATCATATTACGATTATTGATAATTTGAGGACATTATAATCGTTTCAAGAGGGAAGCGTCTCGTAATCGTTTCACAAAGACTACGAGCATATATATATAGCTTTATAATGTTTTCACGTAAATAACATAGCAAAATATAAACAGGTACGAAGACTATAGCGGGACGCAGTCTAGCATAAAACACCCTACATATATCGGCTTTTCATGATAAGGCGTTGTTGCATGGGTCGAAAAATTGGACCAATCGAAACTATTTTCAATAGCGTTAGCCCAAAACACATCAGCGTACGAGAATGCCGTCAAAACGGTTTAGAAGTTGCGACCTGGAGCTTAAACACAAGAAAAAAAGACGGACAGACAAGCTTAAATCGATTCGTAAGGTTATTTGAAATCGAACGGTGTAATAAAAAGTGGGTATACTTTAAGTCCTTCTGGTTGCAAAACGAAAAGGTACTACAGCTTTATAAGCAGAGTAGACTTTATGGATTATCTCCTACTCTTCGAGCAGCGTTTGCGTAGATACTTTAAATCAAAACGACTAAAATGGAACGACCGTCACTCCCACATTCTTTGGCCTGCAGATCGTAACCTACATCGTTGACCAGGTAAGGCGTATCTTTGGTTCAACGATTTTCATATTTGACTAACCCAGTATAACTGACAGTGTGAAGAGACATTTCTATTCGCAAAAAAAGCAGTCTATGCAATCTTGGTCTCTTTTTTTTTTTTTTTTTTTAATATATGGCATTACATTAGTTAATGATATAACGATGCGTGAAAACGATGACTTCGGAACTTTTTAGCTGGATCAACTAAAGGATTCCTGTTAGTTAGGTATTTCAACGATTATTAGTTAGTGAAAGCGTTTAAGAATTTTTCTTTAAGTAAGACCGTAATACGGTCGGTATTCCGTTCGTAAGGTAAGTACGTGTTAGCGATTTATTTGAAGGATGATTATTTGCATTTGTCCTGTAATTGATGGTAAGGAAAATTCGTGGCGAGAACGAACGCAATCTATTCTTTTTCAGATATTTTGAATTGTAACGATTTTTTATGCACACAATTTCTTAGAGAAATTATTGGGCCACAGTGCGCATTAACGAAATGATTATTAAGCCGTAAGAGCGAGCATCAATAGCTATTAGGTAAAGAGGAAACGCATCGCACAAATGACAAGTACCAGCTAAACAGAGCGGCAGACAAATTTTTAGATAAAGCAACATTACACAAACACACGCGTGCGCACTTATATATATATATATATATATATATATATATATATATATATCTATATATATATATATATATATATATATATATATATATCTATGAAAAAATGTATTCAAACACTCAGGTATAAAGAAGAGATGTACAGAGAGAATGTAGGAGAGAAAGAGATGGCGATAAATATAGAAGGAGAGGGAGATAGAGAGACGGAGGGAGAGAAAGCGAGAGAGAGAGAGAGAGAGTAAAGCAAAAAAATAAGATACATTCACGCATTTACTTCAAGATGCTCTATTAGATTTCTTTCATTCATTCATAACAATACAAACACATCGTGAATGCAACTTCAATGAAGTAACACAAGACTTGCATGTGAGAAACATACACTTGCTTAAATAGATGTAAAGACCTATGAACATTATATGTGTAGAATATATCTTCTATAAATACATATATAGATATATATATATATATATATATATATATATTTATATATATATATATATTTATATATATATATATAAGGAAAAGAAAGAAAAAACAAAACTGAGTTTTTGTACGAGCTTCATCCAATGAGAGTTAAAAGAAGAGAGTATTTGTGTAAGAGCATAAAGATAAACATAGATAAACACACATACAAATAACCGATACACCTTTGTATGGATGTATGAGTGCATTTCTTTAATATTGTATAGGTTTTCATTCAAGTTTTCTGTGTAGAATACAAAACCTCAACAATACAATAATAATAATTAATACACAAATATTGCATATATATATATATATATATATATATATATATAGATATATGTATAAATGCATGAGTCTTGATTTACTTGTTTAGACAGTTGTTGTTATCGTTGTTGTTATTGTATTTTAATGTCGATTTTGTGTAAAAATTTCAATACAATCCAGTAGATGCGATCAGTTTGAAAAGTTAGGTCGCAAGTGATGGTCGTCGTCGTTTGTAAGCTGTTTACTAAACATATAAAAAAAAATTCAAAAACAAAAAAAAACGCAGAACGTGTTCTTTACAAAAATAAAAGAAAATAAAACCAAAAAAAAAAAAAACAAAACAAAACAAAAATTAAATTAAATATACAAGTAAATAAATAAATATATAGAAAATCTTTTAAGTATAAACATAACTAGCAAGACGTGGTTTAAACGAAACGCTCATAACATAAATGTTTACATAGGTAGTACTTTTTTTTATTTTGTTTGTTTGTTTGTTTTTTTTTCCTTTTTTTCGCTTTTTTTTTTATTTTTTTGCTAAACAAACACCATCACCAACTTTAATATATACCTTATCATAAACAGCAGTAAACTAAAAGGCTACAAACAGCCTCGAATTGTATAAACAAAATGTCTAAACATTAGTTGTTGTTTTTACTTGTTTTACAATCAACGAATTGAAATGAATGAAACAAGAGATATAACAACAAATTTATGAATGAATTTGATATTTAAGGCGTACAGAAAGCAATAACTAATACAATAACAACAACAACAACAACAACAACCAACCATCACATAACACAACGATCGACATCGACTTGATCTGAACTGAACAACAAAACAAGTTGTTGTATATAACGAATTTTTTTTTTATTTTGTATCGATTGAATACCAAAAGCGTGCTTGTGATTGTGAATAACAATAATAATGAAAACAACAACAACAACAACCACATCAACAAAACTTGGTTGTAGTGAAAATATTAATAAACTTAAAAATTGCTTTAAAAAAAAATTTTTTTATTTTTTTTTTTTATTTTCTTATTTATTTATTTATTTATTTATTTTTTTTTTTAAGTTTGCCTAGAAACGTGTTTTTTAACTATTTTCAGCAATTTTGAAACTAAAGAAAAAAGTTTACGATATTAAATTCATGTAATAGTGTAAGTAACGAATATTTACACCAGCGAAACAAATCAATAGAAGAAAAGTCAGAATTGCGACTTGAAAAGGAATAAAGCAAAAAAAACTAAAAAAAAGTCTCTAAATGTTATATTAAAAAATATATAAATATTTTAAGAATTATTTTCATGTATATATAAAACAATTAACAAAAGAAATCGAATTGCAATAAATAAATAACGATATGATTCGATATCATATGAAGGGAAAATTTTATCTTTACTAATATGATAAAATATAAATAAATAAATAAATAAATAAATGATTCAATTTTGAGAGTAAATTAAATTAACGAAATAGAAATAGAAAATACTTATAAAGCACAATCGGGTGTAAATGGAAAGCAAAACAAGTAAGAGTGAAATCATTGCTCACCATTTCTCCTTTCGCCCGTTAATTACATACCTATGATAGGCCGATCATAACCACTCTCCTGATTTAAGCGACCAAAGTAAATAGTAAGCCTTTAAGACATAGCGCTTTTGTGGACTATGAAAAATCCAACTTAATATCGATAAGAAACATTTAGGAAGAATGCTTCAGATAATAATGAACAACGATTCACTTTTATGCTGTCAACCTAAGCCTAACCGTCTCCTAATCTTATAAATCTCATAGAGAGATTGGCAGATGAAGATAAACACTTTTAATCAGCCAGCGTATGAAGAACATACTACATGCTGCTACTTGGCAGGTTAAACATAGATTTGTTGTTCTACTAGAACTCGCATGAAACCTACATCTCATCCTTTAAAGCTTCCAAGTCTTAATAAATCCATACATCTCATATGGATTGTGGAGAGGAGATCTAAATATCTGTCACGAAAATCATTTTATTAGACGGTCACAAGGGCAACAATTTTTCTTCTTTTTTTCTTTTTTTTTTTTTCTTTGAATACCATCTGAATGGGACGATTTACGAGGTAGCTTCTCTGGAATATTTTCGTAACAACTTATTGCTAATGTGAAATTCAAAGGCATTTTGTGTTTGCAGCTTTTTTTTGTCATTCATAAAATTGATATAAAAGGAGTTGTTAGTATGTGCTCCTATATATACTATAGATGAGGCGACGGTGTTGTCGTGATTTAAGATCCATGCAAAAGATAATAATATAATCGATTTATAGCGATGTAATAGATTTTTGATCTTTTATTCACAACTGGTCTAGAAACGTCTTTATATAATTAATCGCATCGGTCCGATTATACGTTCCTCTTTCGATGAAGCTTTTACGATCGCAGTAATCGCTAAACCCATTTGATATGAGCATATACTTTCCCAATGGATATACATGGGATCGAAACCGGTTTAAATATGAAATTGATACGATAAAAAGCTATGAGAGACTTAAAAAGATTGACAACAAAAAAGTGAATAGATATTAATGTATATATATATTGAGATATAGAGCTTTGAAGTTATAAGAGATATCGTTTAAGGAATTGGATCAAATTGTTAGCCATCATCTAAGGGAACAGTGCAGATGGAGGAAAATGTTTATGACCATTATAAAGATGATGATGGGTGTACTCATGACAGCGTAAAGCGTAATTTTTTTTTTTTTCTATTGAATACACGAAAGCCTTTTTTCTTATTTTTAGCTAATATTTAATTTAAAAAGTTAAAAAATTATCCAAAATAAATACATATATATTTATATATATATATATATATATAAATACTTACACACATAACAACAGAAAAGTTTGAAGTGTACCAGAAAAGCGGTATTTGCACAAAAAAAAAAAAAAGAATTAATAAAAATAACAACAACAACAACAGCCGGCCAATAATCAAATAGTAAATTACACACTTCATTGAAAGTAACAAAACGCAATTCAAAAAAAAAAAAAAAATAAATAAATAAAAATAAACATTAAAAAGTAATTGCGGATGATCTACAATACTAGCAACAACAAAAACAACGTTGTTAACATTAACAGCAGCTTTAGTACAGCAATTACAGCATTTAGCTTATAACCGAGGGAGAAAGAAAGAAAGGAAGAGAGAAGAGAAAGAAAAAGAAAAACAAGAAGAAGAAGAAGCAGAAGAAGCAAAACCACACATAATGCTAGCATTCACTTTATTTATGCTTGTAAGTCATATTTTACTAAATGTGACTTATAGCACGCGTCTACCATTGGAAGTTTACGAACTGACACCTTCTGGTATCGCCGGTGTAACTGAGTTAAAACATAAGACTTTAGAATATTCAACCGTCGACGGTGATACTCTGCGATCGTCAACAGCGATACACGTTCAACATTTGGCCACTAAAGGACCGCAAAATACATCGTCGCAAAAACATACAAGTCACAGCAATAAAGATGAGACCAAAGATTCCCTTATACAATTGCAATTGGATCGTAGGAGATCAAGACAAATGTTAGATATTATGAAACAGCAACAACATCATGTTGAAGCATCCTCACATAAGTTACATACAAATTTACATCATTTAAAGGATGTACGCATATTATATCAAGTCGGTGTAAGTAATGGAAACTTTTCTTTTCTTCTTCTATATATTAAATAACATAATTCATGAAATGACAAACGCTTGCCTAGAAAAACGATTATTTAATAGAATGAACGAAATCACTTTGACCCTTTTGATCTTTTGTTATGGCAATTTCGTAGCCGTATATTATGTGCTGAACTGTGCAATATTTAATTTTTTTTTTTTTTTTTTAATTGTTACTCATATTTTATTGCAGAGAGGAATATTAAATATATATATATATATATATATTTATATATACAGTGGTTGAATGCAACAAAATTTTTAATAAAATTTTATTGAAGACGTAAACGGTTAGATTTTCTTACAAAATAAGATTTTTTTTGTTTTAATTTCAAGGCCAGTTATTGAAATATATTAAAATGGTTATCATTATTATTATTATTATTATTTTTTTTTAAATGCATAAAACAACAAAAGAAAGAAAAAAGTGGGAAACAAAAAAACTATTTTCCTAATTAATGAAAATAAGCATTTTTCAAGTGTTTTAATTATATACAAAATAATTTATTGCACGACTGCTGTTTAAATGCAGAAAAAGCAGAAAACTTATGATTATTGAAAACTATGTGGAAAAGAAAAAAAATTTATAAAAATCTGTTTAATGTTTTAATGGGAAATGCAAAAACCATTCATAGTAAATTCATATTTTAAAGGAAAATATCTTGAATTGTTTGTGTTTATCAATTGTACCGCAAACTCGCCCGGAATGCATTGTTATTAGAAATGTGCTTAGAAATGATTTTTGTTTTCGAAATTCATTTTAATTAATGAAGAAAAATGATTGCACTGCTTTCATATAACCAAAGAGTGGGGAAATGTTTTTCCATTTTTTTTTTTGTTTTTTTTAAATAGATTTTTAAAATCCTCTTTATATATTTGCCAAAATTTGGTGAAATGATTAACTTAAGAGCCGGTCTTATAGTGGCTTATACAAATGACTATTTGAAATAACAGAACACACAGTGTTTGCGGTTATAAATTAATTAAATTGGATTTTTATCTGTCTTAATGGTATGTATGTATTCGAATAACAAACACAATAACGTATGTAATTCTCTTTACATAGATTATAAATAAATATTTGCGTTTTTCTAATACCAAAAAAACAAGATATAAGCATTTTGCACCGTGCAATAGTGCGATTTATTAAATAAATAAAGAAATTTAAAATAGCAAAAAACAAACAAACAAAACTAATTACTATAATGGCAAGCATTTGCCAGAAGGAGCTTTAACACCTTTAAATATTTTATCGGAAAAATAAAAAAAAAAAAACAAAAAAACATTACTTTTACATATAAAATGCATGACTTTTGCTTTATAAGCACTGATGCATTAGAGTGGTGCAAAAGTATACGCATTGCTCATGTTAATTACTTCTTTTTTTCTTCCTTTTTTTAACCCTTGCTCGTGCATAACGAACGACGACGGTCGGAAAGAAGTGAGGAAACGGAAAACTAGTGAGTGTGGGCCCAATAGTTAGGTGTTTTCTCCTTTCCCCGGCTGAGAGCCATGATTTGAACCAGCGACCTCATACTGCCTTGGGCCGATAACGATTCTTATCAACTCGCCTACTCACGGGGGCCTTGCTAATGATAATGATGAAATAAATGCAATAAAATCGATGATGAGATTAAAAGCACTTTCCATTCAGAGCAAAAACTCATCTCTTATTAATCATCCATTTTCTCCGCCGTTGTCTTCTTTGGATTTGATATAAAGTTCTCGAGTTGTGATGAAATCAAAATAATTCCACTCGCTTTGATCATTTAATGCTTTTAATTCAAATTGACTAATTAATTGTTGATTAATGGCAATAAGCCTTTGGAGCGGCCAGTTGGCTCTCCGCGTTCCTTGTCATAATTTCATTTGGTTGCTTTCAAGCACTTCTTCAACAAAGCTAATCAGATTTTGATCATTTTCAGCAGCACTTGTCAAAATCGTTAAGCGGACAGATGGACGTTTTCACTTTTTTAAGCACAATAAATAATTTTGATGTTAAAAAAAAAATTTTGATAATTGAAATTGTATGCGGAATTTTGAGATGATTTTAATGGTTAAACAAATCGGTTTTAACTGCTCGTCGATACGAGGAAAAGTGAAATGTAAAACAAATGTACTCTAAATTAATATCTGGATTTAGCAAAGTTATTACTAAGACTGTTAAATAATGACTTTAAGATTTTTCACGCTCTCCAATACCGTTAGATGCATGCATGCAAGCATGCATGTATGCATGCTACGTACCTAAATTGCTTGCGAAAGTCAACAGGTTAATAGGAGCTGAGAGAAGCTAATGTGTCTCACATAGAAATATTTTCAGTAAAAACTTTTTCTGAAGAAACTTCGAACCGTGTTAATTGATGGTATGTGCGGTTTCTTTATGGTTAAGAGTGTTGTTGTTGTTTTTCTTTTTTTTTTGTTTTTGCGTAGGTAGCACAAAAATACTATAAAGCTTTGCATGCATTTTTGCACTAAATATATTTTATGCATATTACGATCATATACACGTAAAATTATGCTCTAAGTTCACCAGTCGATTGGATACTTTCGGTTAATATGTTTGAACATAGAGAACAAAGTTTCGTCGCTTAGCCTTACAAGCGAAGGGAAGGGATAAAAGAATATATTTCCATTTAGGTGTGAGACAGGCGACGTATAAGAAGTGTTGGTCTTTCTTCTTTTTTTTTTTTTGTTTTTTTGTTTTTTTCTTTTCAGTTCAAATAACGCAAGCTAATAATGGAATATGACAAAAGCTATACCGTTTTGAAAGTTAAGCACTTTTCAAGTCTGATTATGACTTAATTTTATGCTTTGTCGAAGACGATAAAATAGAAAAAGTTTTTTTTTGAGGAAAATAGCCGCATAATGCGTAATAGAGTGTTAAAATTGAGATTCCATACTTTAGTTACATATACACATGCATCTGTTGATGCATTACAATGGCTCTGTTGCGTTGAGTAATTCGACAAATCATTAGATGCAAGAAGAAAAACAGCACAATAGTTGCATTTATATATATTTAGAGACAGAGAGAGATTATAATTTTCTCTTTGTTTATAAATTTCTTTATTATTATTATTATTATATATATTTGTTGTTGTTTTTATATCATTTCATTTATATTAAATTACTCTTTTCATTAACAAGATTATTTTTAGCTGATTCAATGGCAAAAATTTTGTTGGCATTAAGAGCAGAGGATAAATCATTTTTGAACAAAGTCTTTATATATATTTTTTCAACCCCATTCTATTATTTAGTCACCCTAGTCAGACTAAGCAGAGATCATTTTCCTTCCTATTAGCTTATTATTGATATGTGATATAATTGATATTATTATTATGAGGAGCGTGGAGCCATTACACCTAATAATGTGCTCAAGTAATGCCAAGTATTGTTCGTGTAAAGATCTTTTTACGTATATTATTACGAAACTCCTGTTACGAGACGAAAGGACGAAAAGAAACTTAATAGTTTGATGTAAGTAATTTTTTTTTTTTTTATTTTTTTATAAATTTAGCCGGCGAATAAATTCTAAGACTAAAGTCTTAGTTGGACAAGATTTTGAAAATATACATTACCGATCGCTACCTGTAGATGTCGACATGAAGTTATTTACGAAACACTACTCAAATCCTTGCAAAAATTTGTTTACACATTTGTTGAGAAATTTGCAAAATTCTTTTTCATTATTATATTTAACAACTTTAACAGCTTTCTTTTTCTATATCGTTTCTCAATATGTAAGACATTAAATTAAAAAAAGAAAAATAATGAAAAAAGTGTAGTTACAAATGTCTTAATACAAAAACAGAAGAACTTTTGCACCTTTTAAGGCTTTACGCAGAATTCGCCTAAGCCTTTGCCTTTTCTTTCGTTTCTTTGCCGTTAATCATTTGACATACATCCGGATGAGTAGCCGCGTAGGTAAGAATCGCGACTATCAAGTTATTGTTCGCGGATTCGCGCAAAAGTTTACTTTGGAGGGCGTAGTTACAGTGAGTGCTCTGCCGGTAAAGACATGACACTTATCGATTCGGCGGGCACGCACCCACTAGGCTGCGGCTACCATACCATTTCCGCTGTCGCTCTTCTCCATGGCTAAACGTAATTGGTCATATTAAAAACTCCAAATATATACATCTATATACATATATATACGTATGTCCTTGTCATATACTTATATGTGCAATGCATTACTTTGAAGAAACTATTTTTTGCTGAATTCTATTTTTTATTTATCATATTCTTAATTTATCTCTCATACCAGAAAAATGCACTCTAATGGGCAAAAATGAAAATTAATATTAAACCATAGCATTATGTAACTAATATTGTATTGTGTTCCCCCTTCATAAATAAAGACATGTTGTAGTCTGCTTCGCACGAAACCCATCAAATTTTCCCATTCCGACACCATTTCAAGTTTAAGTTCGTTAAAGGTAGAGTACTGTTTAGACTTTGAAAATATCTTGGCGACCTCTGAGTATTCCTCAGAGGTCCTCAATCGAGTTGAGATCGGGACTTATGGCTGGGCACTTGTGTGATTGAACCGGGGATGGATATAAGAGAGGGATGGAAGCGTTATCTTGTTGAAACATCCAATTATCACCATATCCAGGATAGTCTATTAAATTGTTCTCTAACAAATCAACACATGACGCCGCGTTCATTGTGTTACATACAAAGCGTATTTTTAACTTTCGTCCTGCTTCAAATGCAGCCCATATCATGGGTTGCGCTTATAGCACATTAGTCGAGAATATCGGACGTCCCTTCAAATTCAAGTCTGTTTAAGTGAAAATTTCCGCTCGCTCCTAAAATAATAATTGGGATCTCTTTTGTATTTGTTGGGCATTCTTATAGCGTTGGGTCAAATGTGGTTTAGCAATTTTGTATTCATACCTAGGACTCATATCGTCTTTAAGAAGTTTCTGCACACGCCGTCTCGTTAAATTTTGGCCTAATTCTAGCTTTATTTGCCTGCAACTCACATTTTCATCGCTTGCTAAATCGCGTACGCGCCACTTTGTCTTCTGATCTGCGGTTGGGATGCGTCCATTGCGTTTAATGCCTTATGGTTGTCAGGATCTTTTAGGTAGCTTGAGTTCGCAACAGGTATCTCGATAACTTTCTTACCAACAAAGTCTCAATCCTTCAATTTTCCCGAAATATCTTGCTTAATGGGATGATAGATAAAGGCGAAAGAAGAAGAAAATACCTATATACGTACGTAAAAATATATTGCAATTAAAGTTTGGACGGAATAAATGAAAAACTATATTTGCACATACAATTACTTGTCCGAGGTCTATACTAAGTATTAACTCGTTAATAACTGATGATTGCCGCCTTTTACATTGTTTTAGGGATCACTATTCTAAAATCCGTGTTCGAAAGGTCTTTTCATTTTCTTAACTAGAATGTTACTTATATCGTCGATGATTTGATAATTTGGCCTCGGAGGATTGTATTTTTGATCACATCTTCATCAATTTTGCTTGATTTATGTTTCATTCTCGATTGTCGTCAATTTACGAATTAATCCGTTAATACTCTTTGATATACAAAGAAATATGTCAGCATAACAAGAGCGTAACAAAGGCATATTATATATATATATATATATATATATTTATGTATGACTTTTACAGTTTCCTTTCACTTCAAATATACATCTGTTGGGTTTCTTTGGATTGCTTTGTTAAATTTCGATATCAAGGCCGTTTGCATTTCTGGATGATTTACTCGTTTCGATTTTATAGAAAAACTTCGGTTAATGGTCTTCGTCAGAAGCAGTATCAAGTTCAGATGCTTGCTAATATAACTTGAGAATAGACTGAGACGAATGGACTGAAAATTTCAAATTGTCAATGCAAAGTGGTCGCATTACTTTAGAATTGCAACTCTGTAGTCTATTAAATTACATCCGTATTTTGTGGGAAAATCATTTTTTTTAATTTGATTTCAGATTCATTGCCATTACAAATAAAGGCTCATATATATATATATATATATATGTATATATATATATATAGTATATAGATAATTCCATCTAACAATTTATTTAATTAGAAAATGCATGTTTTTTTTCTTTTTAAGTTATAAACAATTCATTGATAATTTGTTTAGTAAGCTGAGTCACAGGGTTTCGAACGTTTATTAAGTGAATTGAAAAAAATTAAAACACACCCAGAACTAGAGGGTGTCACCTCAAATAAAAGTGCCAGCAGTAACAATGGCAGCAATAGCAAATACTACAAACAGCATAATAAGATGACACACTTACTGATTTGAATAGATATGTAATTAAAAGTACGTGTGTGCACAAGTGTTTAAGTACATGTAGATGCAGCAGTGAATAAATTAAAGAATTAATTAAATAAAAGTTTGCATTCATTTCTTTATTAACGTTTTCCTTTACCGATTTCTTGTAAAAAAAGTTTCAAACTCGAATTGGGCCCAATTTTTTTTTCTTTTTTTTTGCATTTCTATGCAAAGCACTTTTCTAAAAGAGCTTACACACACATATATATGTCTCATTATGCACGACTCTTCTGATACCGAGTATATTAAGTTTGTCCGGACGTATGTAACACGTAGAAGGGCTTAAGATAGACCCATCTTTACTACACCGATCGAGTCAGAATCATAATCTGAATTGATCTAAACCTGTCTGTCCGTCTAATGTCTGTTCATGCAAATTTATGTTTAAGTTACAGGTCGCAATTTTTAATATATTTTGATGAAATTTGGTACAGTTACGCACTTTGCTTCAAAAACGTTCGCATCGGTCCACTTTTTCGACTCCTGCCCCTATATAACGCCCTATTCTGAAATTTCATTATACGGAAAAAATTGCAATTTCCAAAATTTCTCGTCAAAAGCGGCTAAGTGGTAGTATTTCGGCATTCTAAATTGATATGAAAACTTTAGACCGGCAGGGGCAGTTTTTTGAACACGCGCTCATATAACGGAAACTGAAGTTCATACGAGACAAAAAGGTATAATTTTCATCGTGAAGCGTTGAAAATTATATCACAATAGTAATTTAACATAAAAACAAGCACTGTACCAAATTTGGACCATATCAACCTATTTTTGGGATCCGTAATACCCTAGCAAGGATTTTCACGAAAATTGGCTGAAAATAAGAATTTTTGACGAATCGATTGACAAATAAGAATTGGGTTAGACAATGTGGGTTGTAGGGTAATTAATGGTCGACTTTGCCCAATTATAATGTTGTTATTTGTTTTATTTTAAAGGTATTCAAAACTTGTTTATGTGATTGTTTAACTGTAACAAAAAAAATAAAATTTATTTTCATTTTTCAAAAATTGCACGAATAACGAATTGATACACAGCTTGACTGTATTCGTAAACCATATTTAAATAGGGGAGCAAAAGAAGAGGCAGCCATGGGCTAAATCGCTTAAAACATTAAGTAAGAAGACCCGTTTGTCACCAGAAAATAACCGCATTTTTCTTAATATTATACTAATAATGAAATTAATTAAATTAAATCTACTTTAGAAACTTTAAAAAGTTCTTTTTTAAAAGTTCTTTTAGTTCTTTTTTCGTTTTTTAGAAAAGCCAAAATGAATTTTATGCATATTTTTGTTGTTGTTGTTTTTTTCTTTCATTCGAGAAATTGTTATCGCTGCTTATCATCATCGTGGGCTTAAGCTGATAGTCGCTTTCCCTTGCTTTTCACGTTTATTTATTACAGAAGCTGACTTACCAACGATTATGATGAGGTTAATGATAACGGGGCATGATAGTGGTGTTTAATATGACATAACCGCCAAGGTTAACTGAAAAGGTCAATTTAATTAAAACGGAAGAACTAGAAATTTACGATTCAATATAAATTTAATTTTCTTGATTTGGTTCTCTTTTTTAGCGCTAAATGGACAAACTTTACGATAATGTTTTTTACATTTATCTTATCGCACATCTTGGTGCATCGCTAATAAAGTTTTTATTTGGGGGATGGAAAAAGTTGGTATCAATTCAACTGATCTAAATATTAAAGAAGAATCGAACTTAAGTCTTATCTAGTCCAAGTTTTCTCCTTCAACTTGTATCTATCTATACTTTAAGAATGCCCAGCGAGAGAATGTAGACGAACGAATAACAAGAACTTAGCTCATGGTTTGCTTTTCATACCCTACAGTACGTTTCTTTTCTTTTTTTTTTTTTTTGTTTTCTATGACCTGGCACTCAGGGGATGTCCCTTTTACGGGTGGGCAGGATGATGATCAGGAAGAGTTACAGGAAGGGGGAGTGGAGGCAGGGAGTAGCGTTTGTCAACTTGAAAATGAAGACAGAATCCGACAAACCACTGTTGGTAGGCTGCTCCAAGGGTGGGCAGTGCGGTTAAGGAATAACGAATTTCGGTGGTGTGCTGCGCGGTGTGCAAGCGAAAAGGGTTGAAACGTTGAGAAAGTTCTTTCTTTTTCCTATGATCTGCCTATGGTACAAGGGTGTATTATGTTAAGACACACCGAGACGGACTTGAGATAGAACCATCTCTTATTAGATCAATCGATTTGGTATCACTCCCTGAATCGACTTAAGCCTCCCTGGCCACCTGTCCGCCTGCATGTCTATCTATCTGTCCAGTTTTCTTGTGTTTAACCTACGAGTCACAATTTTTAAAATATTTTGACGAAATGCGATACACGGGAGTGTTTCGAGCCAACGCTATCGAAAACTGTTCGGATCGGATCACTTTTTCGACTTCTCTTATAATATCTTATTTTCAAAAAGTCGGTATATGAATAACTGTAGGGTGGTATAGGACATTTAATAGTGGGCCATAGCCCACTTGTTTTTTTCTTTTTTCTTCCTTATAAACGAAACGACAAAATTAGCATAGCTTCATACCGAGACGAAACATATTGAAAATAAAATTTTTCACTTTTTTCTAAGATTATGTTGTGTAAGCGCTCATGCAAATTTTTGAAAGACGCTTTAATGGCCATTAGAGTGTATTCTAAAGAAAATAAACAAACTGTTTATTTGAAATGTTAGAAAATATATTTAAAGATTAATTGAGGTTCCCTTTCCGAGTAGGGCAGGGTATAAGGGAAGAAAGTAGTGGTAAACAAAATTAAAATAAACATAATAATAACAACATCTTGTGAAAGAAGTAAAAGATAGAAAAAAACACACGTCAAACAGTTTCTTGTGCTTAAAAGCGTTAAACAACAAGTTCCGGTATTTAAAAATTTCATATACAAACAAATGGGGGAATCTTTTTTTCATCTTTCTTTCTTTCTCCTCTTTTGATTTCTACCCCGCACACATTGATGGTATGCTAATAAAGTCAATTCCTTTGTCACATGTAATATATCAAAGTCGCCTTTTTTTTTTTTTGTTTTCAATGAGCAGCCGCTCGAGAGATTTCTCCTATACGTGTGGATACGTCGAAGGGGTTATAAGAAGAGAGAGGTAAAGCAAAGCAGAAGTGTTTGTAAGAGTCCTACCTGAAAATGAAGACATCTTGGGAGAGGTCTTCCTTCGTTCCAAAGACCCGCATTATGATTAAGTAAGAAGGATAAGAGTCCTAGTAGTGTGTTGTGCAGTATGCAGGTAACTCCAGGACAAGTGAGTGAGATTGCCAAGGAAGTCGTGAAGTCCTTACGATAAAGGGCTTAGTTGCTGGATAAATCTCTTTTATTTCTGTAGAATACTTGCCCTGAATATACCTGTAAATAATCACAATACAACACACATTACACCGGTGCTCAAGACCATCGAGAGTGTTGGACGCATCTTCATCTGTGTCTTCCCATGTATGCGGTCGACGGCCTCTAAGCAGTAAAGTTTGAAAGCTTCCACCCACGCACGCGAGTTGTAATGTAATTGTGGTATAAGCGACGATATCTAATATATCCTTTTATGCCCGAAATTGAAGAATTGGAAACTACTGTTATAAGCATTTTTAGTATTTTCAAATACATCTCGAAAAGGCTATGTAATGTTCCCCGTGTTCTGTTAACCAGTTATCGTATGTTAAAAATATCATTTAATTTACCATAGATGCAAAATGCATTATTCAAGACTCCCCGATTTTCATGAATTCGTCGGAAAAAAATTTAAATAAACTTACGTTCATCATCTACTCTATTTACAAGCCTCTCCATTCATCTGTCTTTTAAATCAATTCTTTCACGTATACAGTAGTCAGGTACAATAATTTTCAAGGACATATTTTTTGTTATTGTTTCGATAACTTATTGAGAGCAAAAAAGATCCCTTAAGATGAGTGAACATTTTCTCTTTGTTTTCAGTGCTAGCATGACACAGAGGTGCTTCAGAAGAATCAAAAAATTAGAGAAAAAAAAAAAACGGAAAGAAATCCGTAGTGGCAACGTTTTACTTCAAAATCGTAGACTGCATCATTCTTTGTAATCTTCGAAGAAACTAGAATACTAGGCACTAGCATAGAGCGATTCACAATGCCAGGAAATGCAGAATAATTGTAAACATATGAGACAAACACGTTCTACTTCCCCTGTCGCTAACGCATCGCTCAATACGTTCATAGGATGGCATACAAATGTAGGGTAACAATCAATGAAGGATCCGCATGAATTTTAGATAGCATTAATCTTGACACGAAATTTGTCAAAATTTCATGGCATGCATCCCATCCCATAGTTTTCACTATTACTATTTAAAAATCATATTGAATCGTCAACGTCTGTGACACGGATTACTCATCCTACGAATTTATTGAGTAATATTTTATTTTAGAGAAATGCAAAGTAGTACAAGTGTTGATTTGTTTATGTTTCATTACTACCGAGGACAGACAGAGGGATATTAAGCATGTTAGTTGATTAGTTGACATCATTAAAGGTTTAACATCAATCTCGGTAACCTCGCCGGTTTAATATAAACGACATTTAAATTAACGCATGAGAAACTGAAACCGCTCAATGTAGTTCATCTCGAAAAGTTTGGGGAACAAACGCCTATCTTGTGGGTGTAATACTAAAGCCTTTATTAAAATTAACATCAATTTTCTGTATAGATATAAAGCGAAAAAAGTAAGATGATTGTAGCCGGGCAACGCCGACCATTGCACACTCGATGCTACTTCGCCTAGTACAGTTATTCGCTCGCTTTGGTAATAATACACTGAGAAGCATATATGATTTTCATGAAAGCCCCCATATTGGAAGGTGCAATTTTCTCTCCATATAAGAGTTTGCGTTTCGTTGTAGCGCCTATATAAGTGGAAGACCAAAAAAAGAGGACTTATTTGATCTGAATACTTTACGGTTAATGTTTTTTTTTCTGGAAAACTCCTACGAATTATTAAGATATCACGAAATATCCTATATGGGGTGGGGGACAAAATAGATCCATGTGGTTCATATTTTAATTTGTTTATTTAATTGCTATCGTGAGCAAGTTTTCATCATAAAAAAATTAGCAATTAAGTCTTTTTGGCATATAAAGGTTTACGTTTCATGAGAATCCTTATATGCAGTGGTATCCAAAAAATAAACCTGCATAGTCCAAATTCGGTAACGTAAATTTTTTTGTCAATTTAGTATTATGAGCCTATTTTAACCATGAAATATTGGAAATTCGACCTTTTTACCATATAAAACTTTAATTTCCGTAAGAAGAAGAGGGAATTCAAAACATTTCCCCAGTTGGTCCAAAATTTTCACACCAATTTAGAATTCGAAAACTGCAAACTTTTTTCATTTCACGACTTTCTACAATAGAGCGTTATATGGAGAGTCGTCAGAAAAGTGAACGAGCGTTTGTCCTTGGGCCACAGTACGTCAGTGTACTGTGCGACATGCAGCTTAAAGAAAAAAATACATAGACAGGCGGACAGACAGGCTTAGATCGATTTAGAAAATGTTTCTGAAACGATTGGTATAATAAACGATGGATCTATTGTAAGCGTTTCTGTGTATTACATACGTCCGCACGCACTTAATATACCCCGTACCACAAGTGGTGTAGGGTATAACGAGGTTTAATTTTTCTGTTCTACGGCAAAAGTAAGAATTGTGTTAGACAAGACGGTGTAGATTATTTCATAGTCGGTCTAGCCCGATGAGAATGTTTTCACTTGTTTTGCTTTGACGCTTGGATATCAACGCAATAGACAATAATAATAACAATAGCAGCAATAATGTCAATATTCACCCACCAACGATCTTCACGTTGAGGAAATTTTGAGTGACGGATAATCCATAAATTAGACTCATCAGCAACATCTGCATATATTACACGTACATACAGTACAAGGTACGCTTATCGTTTTTGTACCCCAGACCGCTTGTGATGCAATATTATATCAAGTTTGTGTGGATGAATGAAACACCCAGAAAGACTTGAGATAAGCTTAACTTTTACCCTACCACTCCATTCGGAAACACTTTCTGAAACGGTTTTTGGTTGTCTGTCCGTCTTTCCATTCGTCTATCCGTCTGTTCGTTTGGCATTCTCGTGTTCAATCGCAAGTTTTGAGATATTTTGATGATACTTCTGTACACTCACGCTCTCTTCGGGCGCAAAGACGAACTTTGGAATACTTTCGCGAACACTTCCCATATAACGCTTTGTTTTGAAAAGTTATTATATGTCGATAATCGATAACTGTAGGGCGATGTAGGATGTTCATCACTGGACCATGGCCCACTATAATGTTTTTACTTGTTTGCTGAAGTATGATGTAAACGAAGTTCGCGAGGTAAGATTATTCCAAAGGGTACAATCGTTAAGTTAGTTATCACATGACATATATTTTCCAAAATCTTTGTTGCCCACATTGCTGTATATTACAAAACGCGGTATCGAAGTTAGTATGCTTGCATACTCCGGCAATTGAATCAAGTGAACTGAATGACTGTTGACATAGAAAGCAACGTAACGGGGAAAGCGAAATTTTGCACTAATACTTACACGTATCGAGAAATGACAATGTGATTGGGCCTTTTATTTGTGTTCGGATATCATTTCAAATTTTTGATAAATTTTAGAAAACTGATTATGGGACATAAACTAACTGCTAAGAAAACCTATTTTTTTACCGGCATTTTACAAGCAGACATGAATTTATTACATCGTTATTAATTAATTAAGAAAGAATCAATCGAGAAATTGCAATAAAGATAAGTGATAAAATTATATTCGGTCATTACCGAATCTTTTATACCATCACTCTTATCCTAAAAGAGACAAAAAAAATTAAAAAAACCAAATTTTCCTGCTCTATAATGGGGAGTGGGTGCCGCTGATTTTTTTTTTGTTTTCAAAAAAAATCTTTTGTCGCATAAGCGTGTGGGTGTTGTAGGCACGTCCTTTGAAAAGTTTTAAGTCATTTTCAAATTTCTTTGCAAATTTATAGGCGATATCATCCTTTTCGCTAACGGGAAAACGTTTACCACAAACACTACATAGTTGGACAAACGGACAGACGAACAGGTGGGTAGGCGGAGATGCTCAAGTGCATTCCAAATATGAAAATAGTCAAGAATTTGTACAGTCGATCGGGTTTTCCAAGCTTGCTCCTGAGCAATTTGATCCCCTTTTCAATACCAACCTGTGTGCAAGAACTTCCCCTGTTTCTGCCAGATTTGTAGTCGATAGCTTCGTTTTTGGCGGCAGGAGAATGTCTACAACAGACTGACTACGTAGACTGACCCACAAACAATCGGACAGACGGACAGGCCAACATGCTTAGATCGTTTCAGCTCTCAACCTTCGGTGATGAGTATGAAAAAGAAAAAGAGAAAAAAGTGTAGCGAACAGTTGAGTTAATAGACGCATTTAAATTTTTCAATATTCTTAAGCAGAGCTTCGATAAAATTTTAAAATGTGTTCTGCAGTTCGCCTTAATACAGAAGTGTAATGTGTGCTATACACATGCATGTACACACACACACACACACACACACATGTATGTGTATATATATATCAACTTTTTTAAGCCACGAGTTTATGGCTAATAAATTAAAAAATCACATTAAAAAAGCTTGCAAAACAAAAAGCCAAACCTTAATTTATTTTATTGCAGTTTTTTTTTTTATTAAACTCTACTATACTATATAAAATACATATATACATATATATATATATATATATATATGTATATATATAAAATATACATGAGTGTTTAAAGGTTTAATCCAATTAAAATATCCCTCATATATATGTAAATTAAATATGCAAACAAAACTATAAAATTGAAAATATTAGGCAGTAAAAAATGTATATGTATATATATATACATGTTAAGTGAAACTTGTATGCATATTATTTATGTTTATAATTATGAAACATTAATTTTATGAAAATGATTATGAAAATAAAACAAGTAAGAAAATTAAATTCGGTTAGGACCGAATCTTTTATACCCATCACCGTTCACTCTAAAAAATGGCAAAAAAAAGTAAAAGAACAAAATTCTCATGGTCCCTAATAGGGAGTTGCTTTCTTCTATTTTCTTATGTGGGTCTTGTGTGCGTGTCTTTTGAAAAGTTTAGGTCACTTCCATGCTCTTTTGCAAATTTTTAGGCGATGTCTTCATTTTCGCTAACGGGAGAGTGTTTACAACAAATACTACAAAGTTACGCATAGAGACAGATGGACAGGGAAACAGGCGGACATGTTTAGGTGCATTCCAAGTTTGGAACTGGTCAAGAATTTGTATACTTTTTGAGGTTTTTGAAGCTTGTTTCTGGGCGAAATAAAGATATTGAAGAAACAATTAAATTTTGATACACTACAACATAGGATAGACGTGGTCAATTTTTCCCATTTTTGTGCACAGATTCTACAGCATCACCCAGAGGATATGCTTCCAAATTTTTGTACCTTTGTTTGCGACGGTTTATGAGTAATGAGCTAAAAACCAATTTTTCATTACTTTTGAAAAACAGAGGTGTTCCCAGTTTACGTGGTGCTGTTGGCGTGTCCACCGACCGATTTTGGCCCATTTTCAATATCGACTTGCGTGCAAGAACTTCCAATCTATCTACCAAACTTGAAGTCGATAGGTCCTTTTTTGCGGTCGGGAAAATGTTTACAACAGATAATACACAGACGGACAGACAGCTTAAATTGAGTTAAGATTTTATGCTGATCAAGAATATATATGTGCTTTGTGGGGTCTCTCATGCTTCCTTCCGGGCGTTGCTAACGTTTCGACAAAATCAATATATCCCGCATCCTTCGGTGATGGGTATAAAAAATTATAAGATTTGCATTAAACAGAATTGATTTTAAAAGAAGAAATATTAGCGCATATACAGGACGATTATGTTTATATCAAATAATGACAACATGACTGTTGACAGTTATATTTTGTTTTATTTATGGAAGCTCGTCATTGTTGTCAATTGTCATAGTCGCACAAATGAAGATAGAATGCTGAAATTTTGCATAAAAGCTCGTCGATCGATTAAGAAAATGAGCTTAGAAAAATGAATGCAGAAGAGACTAAAACAACCTCCGAAAATATTGACATTTTTTTTTACATTTCACATATTGATCGAAATAGCAAAAGTAATCGGTTCCCAAACAGAAAGAGTAGATATCATTAAAAGCCCCTATATAATATCTAAAGATATTCACTTTCTATAATGCGTCCAAAGGACGGATGCGGTAAACATAGTGTTAAATAATTGAATTAAGAAATATTACGAGAATTAGTTAACTTGCATACATTTACTTCTTCTTCTTCTTCTTCTTCTTTATTAAAATATCCTACCTAAGAAAAAAAATTGACATCAAATTGATTGTCAAAACCGGAGTGCAATGACTTGTTGTTCGCGTTAATAGGTCAAAAATGCAACGATTCCTCAGAATCAGAGTTCAGTGCAGTAAAACAATTCCCGATCTATTATAAGATGTTATACATATTCTACCCGCTTCATACAGATGGGTGATGCTTTTTTTCCCCAATAAAAAGTATTCTACAAAAGAATACTTAAAAATATATATATAAACATATACACATACGTTTTGGCAAGTTGTCAGTCTTTGCCGTCTCTGCTTAGGTTTTTGAAAATAAAAATTATCGAATTCATGTCGAATTTATTCAAAAACTTGATATATATGCATGTGTCAGTTACATATGTGTATATATCATATATGAAGCGAGAGATGCCGGAAGATTCCTATTAAATGTAATTCTTTCCTTTTAATATCTTATATTAAAAAAAATATTGGGGTTTCTTTTGTTTTCACTAATACTATTATTATTTCATTTTCTTTACACTAACTGCAGCTTTAGTTTAGTTATTTTACTAGTTAGGATGAAATTAACCACATCGATGGTGTTTAAAACAAAAACAACAAAAATCGATTATATATTAAAAGTTTTCAGCGGATGTTCAGTAAACCTGGATTTTATGTTTTTTCCTTCTTCTGCTTGAAAAATATAAAAAAAAAAAAATAAAAAAATAAAAATAAATAAATAAATAAATAAAAACCCGTTTTGTTAAACAGGCCTGCGCTAAAAACAAGAGGGCAAACTTTTTACGAACATTTACTCAACCAATTTCAAGCCGTACTAGCATTAAAAAAAAAAAAAAAAAAAAGCATTAAAGCTAGTCCAGGAATATCAGCAGTATGTGTAGACTTGGAGTTTAGATCAACGACGAAAGTGATGGCATGCGCGCCTGCCTGTCGGTCGTCTGCTGGCATGCGTACGTGTATAAGAAGACTTATAAAAAACCAATCAATTGTATATATTATAGACATTTCAGGCAAAAACAACAACGACAACAACGACAACAACAATATGAGCAACAACCATAGCTACATTATAGGCAATGGTAGTGAGTAGCAATAACATCGTTTGCCTTACCAACTTTCATAGTCATGCTGTAATAATTTTTGTTGTCGTCATTGTAAAATTGGTTCTTTTAACCACTTTTTGTGGCCATTACGGCTATTATGACGTTTTTATACTAATTGCTGCATAGACACACGCTCACATACGCTCGGACATATTTGAAACGGAAACTAATGCACCAATTCAGTGCTGAAAACGGTGAAAATTATTATGTTATGCTAACCGCTGTCTACATACATTTTATTCGGATAGTTTACCCCATCGATTCGATAGTCGTTTATTCGATTGACTACGTTTTTACACGTTTATTAAGTTCGTTTAACACGCGTGCAAAATCATTCGCGTATACATATGTATATATGCATATGTATATATGTATAGAGAGATAGACAGAGAGAGAGAGAGAGAGTGAGAGAGAGAGAGAGAGAGAGAGAGAGAGAGAGAGGGGAACATAAATTGTTCCATACATAACTAATTAAAAGCGAGTGTATGATAAGTAAGTTTGTGTTAACATATCTATGTACACCTATGTAAACGCCTATAAGCAGAGAATGTCAATTGTTCCAAGTAGTTGTTTGACAATATGTCTAACGTCTACGAAATAGAGTATTTACGCGTATACCAGAAGGCGCACTTGTGCGTTTTTGTATATATATATATATATATATATATATATATATATATTTTGTATATATATATATATATATATGTCTGTCGTTCTTTGTGCCTTTGTGAAAGTATGTATGCATTGTGCCTTTGTGAAAGTATGTATGCATTGTGTGTGTGTGTGTGTGTGTGTGTGTGTGTGTGTGTGTGTGTGTGTGTGTGTCTGTCTGTCTGTCTGTCTGTGTGTGTGTGTGTGTGTCTGCTTTCATGCAAGCAAATATAAACTATAATACGTATTTATATATATATATACATACATATATATATATATATATATATGTTAGGAGTTATTAATACTGCAGTTTTCCATTCATCAAACGATGGAAAATGAAATCATGCTCTATTTCGCTTTCATACTAATTTCATATTAATGTTACCTAAATCAATTATACATTCAAATTATTGCTCATTCAATCTCTTGTAAGAAGTGTAACATGTGTATAAACATCATAGCGTACAGCAAGTTGTATGGAGTAAAATCTCACAATCATCGGAAATGTGAAGAGATTGAGAATTCTCCAATAACTAATTTGTATCCAATTTGCTTCTACACTCATCGCGCAAGCATGATCTTGTATTGCTTTCATCGATGCACTTGCAACACTTGGCAATGGGCAGCAGAGGCTTTTCTTTTCTTGTGTTATATGTTTGATCGGTTCAGCCGATGTATTTTAAAAGATTTAAACTAGTGCGACAAATTACCTATGACGATGTGTAAGATATTGATGACGAGTTGTACAGTTCGCTACCAAACTGTCGTTGACTATTACGAATCGAACGGCTATAGCGTCAGTTTTAAGTAATTTCCAAATCGTTTTCCGATTGCTTGGCGTAAAAATATTTAAGATTTATATGGTAACACATTAGAAAAAAAACAATAAAAAAAAAAAGAGAATTATTTCAGTGAATCTTGAGTAAATCAAATCATATCGAAATAATATGAACTCAGTATAAAGTTTCATGTTGAATTCAACTTGCGAGACGAATAATATAAGAAGCATGAAAAATAGGCATCCAGAGGTGGATATGATCTTTTCATTTTAATCATCTATTTATTCGGATATATTTAAGAGTTCGTTTAATCGCATTAGATCTGAACGCGCTTTAACGATAATTGCACTAAACGACAGCAACCAACGAGCATTTCTTTAATTAAGAAGAAAGAAGGCTTGGAAATCGTGCGAAAGATGATGAGGCAATTAAACAGAATTCACTGTACATATACATATACAAATGCATATGCATATACAATAAGAAAAATGGCAATCAGTAAAGGCGCGCTTGCAAGACAGATGTTGCCATTTAAGAGCATTAAAACTTATCAACGATAGCAGCAATTGAAAATGAAAAAAATAAAAAATATAAAAAAAGTAATAAATAAATAAATAAAAACTGCTACCACTGCTACCGCCACTGCTAGTTATGCTGCAATACTTTTTACTGGTGAGACGTTGCGCAAATGACATTGATGACAGCTACTACAACAATAACGTTCACAAATCATGAATGAATTTACATTTGCGCGCGCGCGCGCGCCTCTGTGTATGTGTGTATGTGTGTGCGTGCGTGTGAGTAAGTGTGTATCTGTGTTTGCGCAAGCGCGCCTTCAAATGATGGCTTAAGAGCTAAGGAGAACTTTACAGAAAAAATATTTAAAAACAGAAAATAAAACAAAAACAAAAAAGAAGCAAAGAAAGGCCCTCCTGTTGTTGTTCGTTCAGGCTGAATAAATAGTTGGCATTTTATGTATAGATTATAAATTTGGTTACTATGGAGGTCACAAAAAACGCAGAGAAACAGGCAATTTAGGTAAATGCTGCATAATACTTTCGCAGTTTAATAAGCGCTTCTTCTTCTTCTTCCTGATCTTCTTCTTTTACTACTTCTCGCAACATATAATCATGTGAGGACTTTTTTAGTGCGCGTACATATATAACTTGTGATGTGAATTAACATAAACAACATTACACCGCTCAACTACGAACCAACCAACACGGAGCGTAAAGAACTTTATACGTATAGTAGAACACGGCACTCTTTAATGCACCACCAGACAAGGGCATGATGCATAGCATGTGAAAGGGGTTCCTTTCAAAATAAACAATAACTACGCTCGCTATTCAATGATTGAATGAATGAACGAATGAATCAACGAATGCCATGGCATGGTATCGTAAGGCATGGTGTGCTATTTCTTCTTTTAATGTTTTTGTTTTTTTTACATCAACGGATACACAAACATACATAAACAGCAGATACATGTACGTGTATTCACATATGAACGCTTGTACGTTCAAGTTGAGTATCATACGCTACACAATTTATTTCATTCAACTTGACGTAAACGCGTTTCGTAACAATTTTTTCTTATTTTGTTTCTTTTTTTTTTTAATTTTTTTTGTTTTTTTTTGCGTTTTTTTTTTTTTTTTTTTTTAGGGAATAATTAATCCTTAGTTAAATACCTATGTTATGAATCATCATCATTATCGTGGCAATAAGTCTCAGTTAAACTCAATACAAGAGAAAAAAAAAAA